>CM064495.1:53396092-53534866 GCA_032716605.1 Paralithodes platypus
AGTGACACAGGTCGATAATTCAATGGATGTTCCCTGTTCCCACCTTTATAAATCGGTACAATGTTGGCTCTCTTCCAGTCCATTGGTAATTTTCCCACTTCCAGAGAGTATTTCATTATCTCATATAAGGGTTTCACTAGTTCGTCAGCACATTCTTTCAAAATCCATCCCGCTACATTGTCAGGTCCCACTGCTTTTTTCACATCTAGTCCTTTCATTATTTCTACTAGCTCCTCTGGGAGAAAATTAATCTCTCCCAGTTTATCACCAATTTCACCTACCGGTACTTCTTCAAAGTTATCATCTTTAGTATATACTGAGTGTAGTGTATTGTTCATAATTTCACACATATTCTGGTCGTCATCATAAGTGGTCCCCTCAACCTTCAACCTGACTATTCTATCCCTTACCTTCATTTTACTATTTATAAACCTATAGAACAGCTTAGGATCACTCTTACATTTTTTCACAATGTTCTTCTCATATTCTCTGGCTTCTTGTCTCCTGATTGCAGCATATAAATTTCTTAATCTCTTGTATCTGTTCCAAGTTTCTCTATTACACCTTTTTCTAGCTGCCTTCCATGCTTGGTCTCTCTTTTCCTTGGCTTTCCTACATTTTTCATTAAACCAATCCTTTTCCTTCGCTGACCTATTACCTTGTTTAGGGACATATTTATTAACTCCTTCTTCATATATTGTTTTAAATACTCCATACTTCTCGTCTACACTATTTCTCTGATGTATTTCACTCCAGTCAACATCTCTAAAGTATTGTCTCAGTGATTGGTAGTCTCCTTTTGCATAGTCAAACCTAGTTTCCTTGTGCTCCTCCCTCTCCTCCATATTGGAATAACCCAATAGGATTTCTATATCCATTACAACGTGATCGCTCTTGCCTAAAGGTGGTAAGTATTTTATATCAGAAATTACATCTGGGTCTCTAGTAAACATTAGGTCCAATCTGGATGCTTCATCATTTCCCCTTCTTCTTGTATTTTCCTTTATATTTTGCACTAATAAATTTTCTGTTACCATATCCAGTAGCCTATACCCCCACGAGTTCACGTTGCTACCAGCTTCTCTCTGCTCCCAATCCACCTCTTTACAGTTGAAGTCCCCTACTATAATTAATTCATTGTTTCTACGAGTTAATTTTTCAATACAAATAATCATCTCATCTTTGATAAATTTGTATTCCTCCTCTTCCCAAGCCCCTGTGTAGGGCGGCATGTAGGCCACTACAATATCCGCCTTTTGATTGTCATCATCTGTCAATTCTACTGCTAATATTTCCGCTTTACTATTATTCAGATCAATCATTCTTGTTTTCAATTTATTATGTGTAAGAATTAGCACCCCTCCCCCCATCTTGTCTTCTCTATCCCTTCTCCAGATATTATAGTTGTTCCATCCCATTCCCTCCAAACTTATCCCTTTATTTAGTTTAGTTTCACATAGACACAATATTAAGGGCTCTTCCTGTCTGATGTAATCATTTATTTCTAATTTCTTTGATAGCAGCCCATCCACATTGCTATAGACCATCTTGCACCTGTTGCTTTTACCATTATGATTGATATTCCCTGTCTTTATCCTACTATTTCCCCTTCCTGTTGCACCTCTCCCTCCAATCCTTCTTCCTGTACCACCACTTCTTTTCTCCCCCCCGTGTGTGTGTGTGTGTGTGTGTGTGTGTGTGTGTGTGTGATTCATCAGACGTCATCCATAGTAATTACTATTAAACACATACCGGTACTTACATATATTTCATCCATTTTATATCATGCTATTAACCTTGTTGCACTGTGTAAACATTGCAATATATCAGATACTATAATACAGTACTAACATCGAAAAGGTATACAGTATATAGCCATTGCTAAACGTAATATCACGATGCGATGCTTATACTATATAGCCTTTACCCTTTAGTGTTATATACATGTTTTACTAAATTAATACTGAATATATAAGCCTATCAGTGTCCGAAGCTTAACTTTGTATGGTATTACATAATACTGGACATGAGAGGCACTCAATTCCTGGCAGCAGCCTCCACGAACCAAGACCACCCACTAAACTACATGGCAACACACCCACAGACACCAAGAAATATCAAAACAACACCCAGCACACGGTATCACACACAATTATTGTCCTCTCTCCCTCCCTGCCCACCCCGAACCAACTTCCAGAAGCACATCCATACTCATATCTCTCACCGATCCATCCACTCACTCACAGACAACACACAGCTGCATGCACGACCTCCCGAAATCCATCCTTCCGAATCCTCCCTTCCTCGCGAGGACAGAGTCCACCTGGCCAGGCTGAGATGCGGACACCATCCAGCTCTCCTGAGCTATCAGAAGAGACTGGATGACTCCGTTGTCGACGCCTGCCCGGGATGTAACACAGCACCCCATACCATTAAACACATCATAGAAGACTGCATTTCACACAACCACTTACGCCAACAACACAATCTACACTCAATGAGAGCTCTGTGGGAAAGCCCGATCGTGGCCATGGCCTTTCTCAGGGACTCGGGGCTGTTCGGCCAGGCAGCTTAGGGAACAACAACAACAACAACAACTGTACCCCCTACATATCACTACCTGTACTGATAACTCATTGCCGTTTCACACCTGAATTTCATAACCAGATGATAACCTGTAACCTGAACATTGCATAGTTCGTTGTGTTGTATGTCATGAAGGGAACACTTCTGTGTTTGTCACCTACTGCTACTGTATAGCATTATGTCTATTACAACACACATACCCACACACACACTCGACTAATCGTAACTAGCAATTATCGTCATAATTGCCATCGTTACTTTACACAACTGTTTATTACACACCAATGCAAGGTAAACATTTACACTGTAATACTGAACATCCTCCTATTCAAAATTAATACAATTATGCACTGGGAACATGGAAATGAAGACAGCTCTCTGGGGGGTGGGGGACGAGAGAGTGAACTTAACTACCAAATTTCGTAACTGCCAATGAAACGTTTAAGGTTGGAACCCAAGCCATTCTCGTGAGGCAGCAATTTGGAAGTATTTCTTCCCCGGACTGCCACATGTGTTTGTTAATGTCATTAATCGAGCTTAGGAGTAAAGTTGGTTGGTGGAGAGACCATAATAATTAATTCTGGTTCAGGAGTAGTTTATAGAGAGGCCTTCCCTAGGGCTAAGCGCCCCATTAATTACTCTTTTCATTCACCTATGCATAGCCTCCGATAATGCAGTTGGAATGAATGTACTGTACATGCTAAGATTGGTATGCAGGATTAGAAACTGCATAATAAATCGTAGGCTTGTGCATCATTCTTTATAACTGTCTTTGTGGCGCAATGCATAAGTGTGTTGATTTTCGGTGTGAGCGTCCTGGGTTCGAATCCCCGGACTGCCACATGTGTTTGTTAATTTCATTAATCGAGTTTAGGAGTAAAGTTGGTTGGTGGAGAGAACATAATAATTTTCATATTTAATTTCTTGAAACCTATGGTAACATTTGTGTCAATATTTACTGTAGATACGTAATGGAATGTAATACTGTAAAGGTATTTTTGTAATTTGTATATCCATAAATATATGAAGGCAGATCATAGCATAGCAGGAGCATTATTATTTTACATGGCAAACTGAGTGAAGCATCTTATTTGTTCGAAACGTGTGTTCATAGCTATGCGGCCTTGTGATAGTTAAAGTGGGATGTCGTCCAGAAACGATAAGCTCCACATATCCGGGTCCTATCAAAGTGTCTCAGAAATAGCGGTTTCTGACTGTAACATACCAGATTATGAGGTTCTTCCTAAGCTGAATACAGCATAACTGTCTGGAGGCAGCTTCAATACCGTATGTTATATAATATATATATCATATAATTAAAAAAGAAAGAGAGAGACCTTAATTTTACTCTGGTTTTGTTGTTTACTTTTCCTCACCAGGATTAATCCAAGGTGATGAGAAAGAGATAAGAGTAAGCAAAGGAAAGAAAATTAAGAAACATAAAAAGAGAAGGAAAAGAAAAGTGCCCCAAAATATAAAAACACGCATAAAACAGAATACATGTACAGTAGAACCCCTCCCATCCGGTGCTCTCAGATCCGGAAACCCAAGAGATCCAGACAGGCATTTCGATCCAGACTCATGTTTCAGCCAACCAGACTTGTCTGGATGGCTTGGGGAAAAAAATAAGTCAATCCGGAAACGAACGAGACTAATACAAGTTTCCACACATATTATTTACATCCAGTGTTAGATATCCAGACTTGTATGTCAGCCATCCGGATTTGTCTGGTTGTTTAAGTTAGATATCTGGACTAATGTTTCAGCCATCTGGATTTGTCTGGATGGCTGAAACTTAAGTCTGGTTGAATAAGTTAGATATCCGGAACTAATTGGGGGGAACCCTGTCTGGATCTGCCAAAAGTCTAGACATCTATTCAGCCATCCAGACTAATCTGGATGGCTGAAACATGTTTCAGCCATCCAGATTAGTCTGGATGGCTGAATAGATGTCTAGACTTTTGGCAGATCCAGACAGGGTTCTCCCCCAATTAGTCTGGATGGGCGAGGTTTTACTGTACTGTACTGGTATCCTAACAAACTTGGCTCAAACATTGTAGTCTATATTTTGAGAGGTCCAAGGTGAAAGCGATAAAACTATGAATAATAAGAGTTAAAGAAGTGAAATATACAAAAAAATAAGAAAAAAAAATAGCTAACAATCTGAAATAAGAGGAATGAAAGTGAAATAAGAAACACAAAAATATAGGCAGGAAGGAGAAAGAATAGAGCTAAATTCTAACAAAATACAGATAGAAAAAAAGGCATTCAAAGTTCAATACTAACTTGGCTCTGACTTTGTAGTCTTTCTTTTTCTCGAGAGGTCCAAGGTGTTGACGTGCCAGCGGCTGATGTCTCTCCCGGTGGACCTTTTGGGTCTTCATGGCGTTCTTTAATGATGCCATTTTTAACGAGTCGATTTCTTCTTTATATTATATCTGAAACAAACATTATCAATATTATTTCAGACACATATGACACTATAGTCCTGTATATGGAGTTCCTTAACTCAATGACTGCGGGCTGTTATATAAAAAATACGGTCATCACTGCGGCACTGCCATATGACAATTGCCGAATTTCTGCCTTGAACAAGGACTGGGAGGCAGGCGAGCGAGTATAAGCAGCGCGAAACAGTCCCATCCATAGCCCCTCTGTGTCTGGGCCATCACTAGTGGCAGTGGGAGACATTAACCAACACCTTTACAGACTCGGGGATAGCTAAAACCGCTCAAACTCGCTATTTTTTACTGATTTAGTGTCACCTGTGCAATATCGTTGCACGGCAACCAGTGGCCGTACAGATATGATTCAGGTGTCATTGGAAAGGTCTATTCCTCTGCTTTCAGGGATATATAATTGAAATACGTTCTAGCTCTTGTTTATACATGAAAATGTGCAGGGAATGAAGGTTACTTTTAGTCCAAAGCCCCCGTATGGTACAATGGTGACCAAGCAATTGTCATATGACAAGTGCAGCAGTCATTGTGTTAACGACACTATCTTTAACTTGTTGCGTTCTTCTCTATATTATATCTGAAACATTCATTACTGACATTATTTCAAACATACATCACACTTCAGTACATGGAGTTCCTTATTGATGCAATCTTGAACTCCACTTCTTCTCTACAGTAAACTATATCTGAAACACACATTACCATCATTATTTTAAATACATAACACACTACAGTACATAGAGTTAATTAGTGACATCACGGTTAGTAGCTGGGGAGGGGGCCTAATTGTTGCCAGTGGGGGGCCTAATTAGGGTTGCTGTGGGTTACAGGATGAGGTGAAGGCGTGCTCTACCCCCCGTAGAGCACGCCTTCACCTCATCCTGTAACCCACAGCAACCCTAATTAGGCCCCCCACTGGCAACATAAATACTGATTTCAATAAGTCACAGGGGGGGGGGGGTATGGGAATGAGGCCATCATGAGGGGAGCAGTCCCCCAGGCTACTGGCAACATAGATGCTGATATCATAAGTCATGGGGGGAGGGGAGATGCCCTGAACCCATCGTATATACCACGGTAAAAATTCAGGAACATTTTTAGAAAACCTTTTTCAAAACTTGTCCCAGATCTTTTAAAATTGGGGTTTTATGGCTTTGGAAATCAGGAAAACCTGAGCCAACTTTTGTCAAACTTGGCTCGGATTTTTTTTTTTTTAGAAAAGTGAGGTGTTATGCCTTTATTACATTTTGGGGGTTTTAGGACTTTGTAACAAGGCAAAATCCAAGCCAACTTTTTTGGGGTACCAGTATGATATTACAAAACTAGCGCTCCTTGTTTTTAGCAACGTTTAAATTTGTTTTCTTCACTGACGGCTTTGTAAAGTTTTTTTTTTAGTTGTTCCTGAGTGCAATTTGAAATACATTTACTATGAATACTATCTTAACCAACCTTCCTCCCCCTATCAATGCTAAGCCACGCTACTAAAAAATGTGAGTGAAAAAAATCCCCTGACATTGCTTGTACAGTATGGTCAACAGAAAATGGGGGCCGTGCAAGGTGAGCACTAGTATACTGTAGTAAAAGATTACTGTACCTTTCTTTTTTCATTTGGGTTTTTTATGACTATGAAAAATTGCCAAATCTGAGCCAACTTTGAACTTTGCTCACATTTCATGATAAAACAAGGTTTTCCGACTGTTTTTTATGTGATTCATGCAATTTTGACACTCATTTAGTGCGGAAATTATCTAAAAACACGCCCCCCCCCCCACTAGCGAAAAATAACTGTATTTGGCCATAACCGTTTGCCGTGGGATACAAAATATGTTGAGGCCCCCCCTCACCTTATTGAAATCTTCATATACTTAAACAGTAGGGGGCAAAAACCTAATTTTCTCCAACGCGAGTCGCCAAGGCTACATACACTCACCAGCCTCTAGCGAGGTAGGCGACAGAGGATTTTTTATTTTGTTGTTGTTCTTGTTGTTGTTGTTCCCTAAGCTGCCTGGCCGAACAGCCCCGAGTCCCTGAGAAAGGCCATGGCCACGATCGGGCTTTCCCACAGAGCTCTCATTGAGTGTAGATTGTGTTGTTGGCGTAAGTGGTTGTGTGAAATGCAGTCTTCTATGATGTGTTTAATGGTATGGGGTGCTGTGTTACATCCTGGGCAGGCGTCGACAACGGAGTCATCCAGTCTCTTCTGATAGCTCAGGAGAGCTGGATGGTGTCCGCATCTCAGCCTGGCCAGGTGGACTCTGTCCTCGCGAGGAAGGGAGGATTCGGAAGGATGGATTTCGGGAAGTCGTGCATGCAGCTGCGTGTTGTCTGTGAGTGAGTGGATGGATCGGCGAGAGATATGAGTATGGATGTGCTTCTGGAAGTTGGTTCGGGGTGGGCAGGGAGGGAGAGAGGACAATAATTGTGTGTGATACCGTGTGCTGGGTGTTGTTTTGATATCTCTTGGTGTCTGTGGGTGTGTTGCCATGTAGTTTAGTGGGTGGTCTTGGTTCGTGGAGGCTGCTGCCAGGAATTGAGTGCCTCTCATGTCCAGATGGTCTTTGACTTTGAGAATTTTGGTTTCTTGATGTAGGTGATCTGTGGGTGAAGTAGCTGTGCAGCCTGTAATGATCTTCAGGGCTTTGTTTTGAATAGTCTGTAAGGTCTTATGATGTGTTTCAGCTAGGTTAGAAGCCCAGGCTGGGCTTGCGTATTCCATCACTGATCTTATGTATTGTTTATATACTGTGGTGGTAGTTTCTTTGTCGTGTCCAAATTTTGTGTGAGCAAGTGACCTGAGGGCGTTAAGTCTGGGTGTCAGTTTCTTTTTAATGTTTGTGGTGTGCTGTTTGAATGTCATATGAGTATCATATGTTACTCGTAGGATTTTGGGTGTGTGTGTATGTGTTAGGGGTGTGTTGTTTATGGTGAGTTGAGGGATGTATTCGTGTTCTCCTGTCCAACTTGTGAGCAGGGTTGCGGTGGATTTGGCTGGGGCTAGATTAAGTCTGTTTGTAACGCACCAGCCATGTAGTGTGTTGAGATAGGGTTGAAGGAGATCTGTTGCTCTTCTTGGGTCATGGTGTGTGCATGTTACTCAGTTACTTGTTCGTCAAGGGGAATCCACGCAATGCGAGCTAAGCTCATTATTATCGCGCCTCCTTAACTGGGAATGTATTGCGTGAAATGCATGTTAAGTGTTTTATGTATTGTTGGAATGGCTGTGGATGTGTGTGTAGTCTGTATTTTAGCCAATTGGCGACATCGGAAACGAAGGCTTAGGGTGGATCTGTATGGTACCATTCTCACTATAGACGGTACCGTCTCGGCCGAAGGCTTAGGTAGCCATCAGCTTAGGTGAACCATATGATACCCATCTCGCCTTGTACCATTTTTGCCAACCCCAGATGGGACGTCACAACGTCGTCCATTTATTCCAGGTACCTATTTACAGGTAGGTGAACTGAGGCTAACACATGAAAGGAGACAAGCCCAATTTGTCTCCGCCCGGCCGGGGATTGAACCCCCGGCCCCTCGTGTGTGAGACGAGAGCTCTACCACTAGGCTACGGGCTGTGTTATGTGTGTGAGTGTTATGTCATCTGCATAGGAAGGCTAAGTTTATTTGGGGCGTATTGGGTGTAGTTATATCGTGCATGTACAGATTGAAGAGTGCGGGCGATAGGACGGATCCTTGTGGGACTCCGTTTGGAAAGTTTCTGATTTTAGATGACTGACCGGCAAAAGATACGTGTGCACATCTGCCTGCTAGGAAGTTGGCCAGCCACCTTTTTGTGTTGTTGTGCATGTTTGTGTTGTAGATTTTGTTTGTTAGGTTGTGGCGGGGGATGGCATCGAAGGCTTTACTAATGTCGAGTGTGGCTAATAGTGATCTGTGTGGTGGTCTAGCTGAGTTGATGCCGTCAAAAGCTCTTTGTGTAAGGTCTGTGAGAAGAGTGTTTGTGGAGTGCAGTGGCCTAAAGCCATGTTGTGTTGGAGCTAGGGGTAGGTCGGGTGTAATTAGTTGTAATACTAGGCGTTCCATGACTTTGGAGGGGGAGTAAAGGAGTGTGATGGGGCGGTGCGAGGAGGGTAGCGTGGGGTCTTTATTGGGTTTGGGGAATGTGATGATGATACCATGTTTCCAAATGTCTGGTATTGTGTTGTGTGAATAGCTGTAGTTTGACATGTTAGTGAGTGCTTGTATGCCTTGTGGTCCCAGGTGTCTGAGGTGTATGTTGCTTATGTTGTCTAGGCCACAGGCGGGTGAGTGCTGAGATTGTTGATGATATGCTTTGTCTGGTGATTGGTGAAGGGTGTATAGTCAGGGTCTGTGGGGAATTGTCTCTTACGTCGGATGACACGTCGGTCGTCTTTGTGAGGTTTTAGGTGGCTGACATGTGAGAAGTGATTGATGAGAGTGTTTGCTTGTTGTTTACATGAAGGAGTAGAGTCTGTTGTTGTGATTGCAGCATGTGATTGTGTTGTGTTGCTGTTGGAAAGTGTGATGCTGTTTAGTGTTTTGTAGAGTTTTTTGGGGTTTGTTTTGTGATCAAGTGTTTGTAGGAAGTTATTCCAATTTAGTTTTTGTTGTTCTTGTATTTTGTTGTTAGTTTGGGTGTTGAGTGCTTGAATTTGTTGTGTGATGTCTTGTGTGTGAGGTGCTGGGGAGTGTTTCAGTGTGTCGCGTTGTCTGATGAGGTTTTGAATTTCTGGTGTGAAGTTGGGGTTGTCTTTTTCTGTTACCTCTTGGAATGTGTTTCTTGTCAGCGTTTTGGATAGTTTTATTGAGTATGTGAACAGCATTGTTGATGTTAGTGATGGGTGTACTGTTTAGAGTTGTGAAGTGTTGTTCTGTCTCATTTGTGAATGCTTCCCAGTTAGCTCTTTTATAATTGGTGTATGTGTTTGTGGCTAGCTGGGGTGAGTCTGGTTTTGGTGGTGATAATGATCGGGAGGTGGTCAGAGCCTAAGGTTCTGACCACCCTCCAGGATGTTGTGGGGGCGAGTTCTGGGGAGCAAAAGGTGATGTCTGTAGATGATGGGTTATAGAGGGCTTGGTGAGGAATATGGGCATGTTGATGGATGTCGTTAAGAATGATGAGGTTATCTGTTTGGTTTTGTAGTACCAGCCCTCTGTTTGTGTCGGGGTTGTCGACAAACCAGGCCGACGTCTTGGCGTTGAAGTTGTTATCATGTCAGCTTCTAGGAAATGTAATATTTTTTTGAGTTTCTTGTCTGGGCAATAAATCATGAACATATTAATGGGTCACATTTATATTGATACACCCTGTATATTAATTATATTAGATAGGTTTTTAGTCATTCTAATGGTGTGATAAGTGATATCCGAACCTTAAGAGCTATAAAATACCACATGGAACACATAAAATCGTAAGATATGATACTGTAAACACAAGCAAGGTAAGAATTACCGCCACTGTCTACTTTAAATGTGTGCTAAGTCAAGCACGGCCTGTGATTCGCTAATCCGGCCGGGCCCGAGCCAGTCAGCCTTCCCTCTCGCTTACTTCCCCTGTTTAGAATTTCTTTATCTCCTTGTTTTTACTTTATGATATATACGTTATTATTGTGTTCCATGTGATATTTAATAGCTCTTTAGAATCGGATAGCACTGTAATTTATTAAATAATCATTAACATTTCTTAAACGTATCTAGTTTAATTAATAAATAAGGAATAATAAAGATAATGAATAAATGATCAGCTCTGCCTCTCCTATTGGCTAGATAGCCAATCACAGGCGCCGTCTCGTATCTGCTGTAGAGGCCGGCGGCAAAGTTGAGTTGCATAGAGTATAGGCTACCGTATCTTTGTTATTTTAACTGCTAGAAAATTCCCACGCATCTCTAATCGTACTGCGGTTTACAATCTGTAGACTGGCGTTGAGTAGAGCTCTCTAAGTCAACTGGTTCAGTTGTGATGACAATTTCTGTGAGAGAGTTTCGAGGCGATGTTAGCAATATGACACACTTTTCATCACTAAATCTGTCTTAGCAGACCACACAACAACAAAGCTTCGACGTCTGCTTGCTTTCGGAGGTGCGCGCGTCGCCTCCGACCAGCTGTGTTTACATACGTTGGATGTGCGGCTTTCAAAACAAGCTTAATAGGCTTTCAAGCTTACGGATTTTAAAATGACACCCGGGCTCCTGCCCATCTGCCGCGGTGTCATTTTAAAATGCTGCCTGGGCGGGAAGGGTTAAGATATGGCACAAATGAGCACCTTAACCCAGTGAGACCCAGCGTCTCACGTGATGCGTCGGCAGTGTTTGATCACCAACTCCCAGCGACGCATCACGTGCATATTAAAATCAGTTACGTGGCTCGTAAGGTAGAAAATGGCAGGAGAATAGGAGGGGGAGGTACCGTAGTGTGTGTGGGAGCCGGGCCGGTAGGTGTGAGCGGGCCAAGACAGCCGCGCGGCCGGTGGTGGTGGGCTTAGTGGGGATACTTTACACCCTTAGTTCACCGCCACTTTGAACCTTCATTACTCCGGTCGTATGGGAGCTAGAGGCTTGAGATTTATGTGAGACACCCCTTAGGATGTATGCCGTACAATGCCATACTCAGTTTTCACCCTAGTGCTCCCGGGCAGGTGGTCATGCGGGGGAGACGAACTTTCGACCCCCCCCCCCCCCCTAAATGACCAAGGTGATTTTTTTTATTTTTTTATTCATTTCTCACCATTCTCTTCCATTTTGGCTCAACACATTTTTTTGAGCCCCCCCCCCCCAAATATCTGAGGTAATTTTTTTTTTTTTTCATTTCTCATCCTTGTCTTCCATTTTAGCAAACAAAAACAAGAAGTGAAAATGGCTTGGGACTGGGGTGAACAAAATATTATAACTAGCCGGGGCTCAACGGGTTAAAGAATATGAATACAGTAGACTCCCAATCTTTCGGACTAATTGGGAGTGACCCCTGTCCGAAAGTGTCAAAAGTCCGAAAGTTAAGTTAAGTTAAGTCTGAACTTCACACTTCAGCCATTCGGACTTGTCCGAATGGCTGAAATAATGTCCGAAGTTTATAAGTCTGAAACTCGGCTCTTCGGTCCGAATGCGAATTAATTTTTCTCAGCCTTTCAGACAATTCCGAAAGGCTGAAATAATGTCCGAAGTATTTAAGTCCGAATACACATTCACCTAACCAGACAAGTCCGAATGCGATTTAATTTTTCTCAGCCTTTCAGACAAATCCGAAAGGCTGAACCATGAGTCAGAAGTTAAATGTAGTCCGAGAAGGACAGAGGTATTTTCTCAGCCTCTCAGACAAATCCGAAAGGCTGAACCAGGAGTCCGAAAGTCTGGGAATTCCGAAAGGGCGAGGTTTTACTGTACTGTATAAAGTGGGCGACGACCAGATTGAAGACAAAGAATCGCTCAGAGAGCTGGGAGTAAGGATGAACAACGACTGCACAACGTGAGCACATCCATTAAGCAGCCAGGTCAGCTAGACAGATGACTGGGTGGATTCTTCGAACCTTTCTGATCAGAAAACCAGAACACCTTCTACCCGTTTGGAAATCACTTGTAGTCTCTAAAATGGAGTACGCATGTCAGCTGTGCTGCTGTGGTCTCCCTATAAAGTTAAAGAGATACAGGAGTTAGAACAAGTACAAAGGGTGTTCACTAGCCTAGAAAAAATATCCAGAGACTCCTTGAACTACTGGGAGAGACTAAAGCACCTAAAGTTGTACTCCCTACAAAGACGACGGGAGCGCTACATTGTGATCTACACCTGAAAGATCCTTGAGGGCACAGTACCAAACCCATCACCAAGAGGAGGGGAAGGCATCAAGAGCCAGTCACCCCAGGTTTGGCAGAACCTGCACAAAAAGGTCACTAAACTGGGTCTCTCAAAGGCTCAAGACCATACAGGCAGAAAGCTTTAGTAACATTGGACCCAGGCTCTTCAACTGTCTCCCAAGACCAGTTAGACACATGACTGGGTGCAGTACAGAAGCGTTCAAGCGGAGGCTAGATGGAATCCTGAAGCACATACCAGATGAGCCTCCTTCCTCCTATACCACACGGCACGACCAACAGAGGAGCTGGGTCAAACTCGATCATTGACCAAATCCAGTAGGCCTACCTCAAGATCGAGAGGATGTGTGGAAGCGGCGGAACCCCAGATCGACCGTGGTGATTTCACCTAAACATCTACAAAGTACAAAGTAGGCTATGGGAAAATTAGTGGTAGTTTTGGTAATATTTTCACCCAATTCAATTCAATTTAAGTTCACAACCTTACGAGAATACTTCGGCTTAATTCTAGTTTCGGTTTCACAGCACACTTGTCACTCATCAATTTCTATCATGGCTTCTATAAATTTGTCATATACCATAGGCCCACTTCATTCCTATATAGCCTATGTCAGTAGCGGTGCAAATGGAATTATAATTACACTGTACTGTGAAAAAGTTAATATTTACCTCCTGTTATCCACAGCCCAAGCTGAAGATTGCTGAGTAAATACCGTAGCCTAGACTTCATCGACTTTTTTTTTTCGGCGACAGTCAATCTTTTATTATTTTAATACCAAACCAGCGGGGTTGTGGGGGCAGCAGCCCCCACCCATAATACTAGGATAGGTTAGGTAAGGTTGTTAGGTTAGGCTAATATTAACCCTTATTGTCGTCTTTTACCCCGCAATTTCCCCTGATCTTCATAGGCTAGCCGTCCCCACAAGTGGGGGCCGTGTTTTTAGATTGTTGGATAATGGGTAAATACTAATTTCCGCCAGTCCTTAGTATAAAACAACACTGTATATTAACCCTTCCAGCCCGGGTGTCATTTTAAAATGACACCAAAACAAAAGGGCCGGAACCCGGGTGTCATTTTAAAATCTTTGTGCTTGAAAGCGTACTTCAAAATTTGCGCGGCCAATTTTGGCATGGTAGGAGCGACCGCAGCGCCACCAAGCCTCAACTACTAGTGTTATCAGTTCGTACGTGGCCGCCATAGCGAGTAATACTGAAAAAAAAAATCCGACGTGTCCGATTCGTTGCAACCTCCCGCGGGCCCCAGTGCTACCCCACTCGCAACTTCAACGCCTGTTCCAACCGAGAAGAGAGTTCAACAAAAGAAAGTTAAGCGTTTGTTGAGTGATAGCGCTATACAGCGACAACTTTTTGAAAGTGATGAAGAGAGCAGTGGCGAAAGCTTGGTGGACAAGGTACAATTTATAAGTGAAAGTGAAGACGATTTCGTGGGCTTTGGAGACGACGATAATGTTGATTTATTTGAGGGGGGAGACAGTAGTGATGATCCTGATGTGGAAGTGTTTCAGGAAGGTGCCATTGAGCTTCCCAGTGTGCTAGAACCTAGGCCTACCCCCTCGCCATCTTTGCTAGGTCAGCCTAGGCCTAGCCCTAGGACCTTCCCCTTTGCCTGCCCGTACGCCCTTGAAAGTGGGCAAATATTTCTACAAACAATCATTGATCAAAAGTGCAGCTAAAAAAGCACGCAGGGCAGCCACAGAAAAGCATAGGGAAGCTGAAGATAGCGATAATGACGCCGACCCTGGCCTAGCAACCACCCGCATTCCATTGTCCCGACGCCTTGACACGGGACGCCGCGTGGGTCACCCACAGCCCTCGCCTTCATCTCTCGTTCAGGATGACCAAAGGGCCTCTTCAAGTGGTATTGGTGATGTGCCACAGGACTCAACACACCGCAGAGCATTATTTCCTGCTGAAAAGCCCTCGGCTCGCCGCAAAAGGAGCCCAACTCCCGAGGCCTCGGCTCCCATTCTTGAAGCTCCCGCAGCCTCCCGCGCCCCACACCGCCGACGCCCGGTCACTTCTTCACCAGAATTGTCTCCTGAGGAGGATGCTGACGACCCCAACATTGCCCCAGATGACCTGACGTCGCCTGAGGAGGAACAGGAAGAGGAAGAGGATGTGCCGACAAATCGAGGGAGAGGGCGAGGTCGTGGACGTGGTCAGCCTGCCGACGCCGCTGCCCCTGGGCCTGGGCCTGGGCGTGGGCGTGCAGGGCGTCTGCCTGGCCAAGGGCGTGTGCCAGGGCGTCCAGGGCGTGTGCCTGCTGCACCACGACCTCGAGCATCAGCATCCGACCTGTTTGTGTGAACAGATGGAGCTGATTTTGAGCCAGATTGTCCTGCTTTTGACGAGGTACAGATGGGTTCTGGGGTGTCACCAGCATATCCCTGTGGCCCAGATGCTACCCCCAGTGAACTTTTCTGTGGCTTCTATGACAATGAAGTCATGGAATACCTCGTCAAAGAGACAAATCACCACCATGCTATCTGTGCCAACTTTCTTGGGAGGAAGACCAGTGCCAAGATGGTGGCATGGAGAGCTCTCACTGTGGCAGAATTATATGTGTTCTTGGCACTCACAATGCTGATGACTCATATAAGGAAGCACGTTCTGGCTGACTACTGGATCACTGGCGACATCATAACGACTCCATCATTTGGCAAATACATGTCCAGGGACAGGTACTTCGACATCCTCTCCTATCTCCACCTGACAAACAACATGGCAGTCCACCTTCCCGACTCATTATGGAAGATCAGGAAGCTGTATGACATGATACGTCATCGGTTCACCACATACCTGATTCCTTTCCAGAAGATGTGCCTCGACGAGTCTCTGGTCCTGTTCCGTGGTAGGCTGCACTTCCGACAGTATATCCCGTCCAAGAGACACCGCTTCGGCATCAAGCTCTTCATCCTCTGCGAAGTCTACAGCGGCAAGGCTCGAGAAGTTGTGACTGACCCTCTCATTGGTTTTGGTGGCGCTGTAGTGAAGAAGATGATGGAGAGGCACTTCAATAATAACCACATCCTCTACACAGATAATTATTACACGTCGCCTCTCCTGACCAACTACCTCCATGACCGCAAGACCGGAACTGTCGGCACAGTCAAGGGCAAAAGGAAGGGCATGCCAGGCTACCCAACCAAGACGAAGAAGGCTGACATCTTCCACAAGAAGAGTGGCCCCATCCTCTCCATCCACTGGCATGACCAGCGCAAGGTCAACCTCCTCACCACATGCCACAAGGCCCAGATGGTCGCCACAGGGAAGGTGGGCCGAACAACCAAGAACCCCGTCCAAAACCAGCTGCTGTCCTGGATTATAACATCAACATGCGCCTCGTTGACAAGTCCGACATGCAGATGGGCTTCATCGACTGCCTGCGAACATCTTGCAGGTGGTACAAGAAGTTTATCCTGCATACGGTAGATATGTCGATCCTCAATGCCTACAACATCTACCGTCTGAGGACTCCAGGAGCCAAGAAGTACAAGTCCCTGCGGAAGTTCCACAAGCAGGTGCTACTTGAGCTCCTTGAGGTCCTGATGTGGCGGCGTCTACACCGTGGGGCCACCTCCCGAGGCTGCCAACCGCGGATGGCTGCCGACCCTCCACGGCCGAAGACAAAATCAACGACCAGTGGAGGAAAACCGGATGCCGGCCGCGGGGAGCAGTTTCGGGAGCCAAACCGTCACAACCATCCCCTGCCCCCTCTCTGGGGGCACGGGTCCTTGGAGCGGCTTCGGTCGCGCCGGGAATTTCCACACCTCTCACACCACACACATCACACAGTTTTTCCTACACCGAGAAATGACTCTCCGGCTGTCATTTCTCGAAGACTTCTTCTAGCCGGAGACATTGAGAGCAACCCAGGACCCACGTACACATACATATGTCCAACTTGCTCAAAACCCATCACTTCGAGTCGCCATACTAAGGGTTCAGTTCTCTGCAATTCATGCGGGAACTGGACCCACTTCACCTGCACAACACTTGCCTCCAAGAAACACTACACAAACACCTGGACCTGTTCCTCATGCCCCTCCCTCTCCCAGTCAAATCCCTCACCTAAAACCCGTCCACCTCTCCTCCCCAACCCACCTAACCTTCCCATATCATCCACTCCCCCCCCTAAAACCCGTCCACCTCTCCTCCCTAACCCACCTAACCTTCCCATACCATCCACATCCTCAACTCAACACACCACACCCATTCCTAATCCATTCCAACCCCCATCTCCTGCTCCCCAATCCCCACCCCCACCTCACCCATCCCAACCCCCAGCCCCTCCCTCACCCCCACCCCCACCCCATCCTCGTGCAGCAGCACCCAACATACATCGTTCACATAACATTAACATTCTTCAACTGAACATAGATGGCATCAACACAAAGAAACACGAACTCTCACACTTCATCAAACAACACAACATACACATTGCCATCTTACAAGAAACTAAACTCCGCACAACACAAAAAACACCCACATTTCATAATTTCACCACCATCAGACAAGACCGGGCTGTCGGCGGGGGCGGTGGACTCATCACCCTGGTACACAAAGAAATATCATACATAGTAACCAGTGTACAAACCAAATCACTCCTCCCCCCAAATGATAACACAACAGAAATACAATCACTTAAAATACGCACTGGCAACAACTCCAACATAACCATCATAAACACATACATCCCTCCCCAAACATCCCCTACAGTACCAAATGAATACAGACCACACTTACAACACATCACAAACACCCCACACATCATTCTGGGTGGTGACTTGAACGCCAAGACGTCGGCCTGGTTTGTCGACAACCCCGACACAGACAGAGGGCTGGTACTACAAAACCAAACCGATAACCTCATCATCCTTAACGACATCCATCAACATACCCATATTCCTCACCAAGCCCTCTATAACCCATCATCCCCAGACATCACCTTTTGCTCCCCAGAACTCGCCCCCACAACATCCTGGAGGGTGGTCAGAACCTTAGGCTCTGACCACCTCCCGATCATTATCACCACCAAAACCAGACTCACCCCAGCTAGACACAAACACACATACACCAATTATAAAAGAGCTAACTGGGAAGCATTCACAAATGAGACAGAACAACACTTCACAACTCTAAACAGTACACCCATCACTAACATCAACAATGCTGTACACATACTCAATAAAACTATCCAAAACGCTGACAAGAAACACATTCCAAGAGGTAACAGGAAAAGACACAACCCCAACTTCACACCAGAAATTCAAAACCTCATCTAACAACGTGACATACTGAAACACTCCCCAGCACCCCACACACAAGACATCACACAACAAATTCAAGCACTCAACACCCAAACTAACAACAAAATACAAGAACAACAAAAACTAAATTGGAATAACTTCCTACAAACACTTGATCACAAAACAAACCCCAAAAAACTCTACAAAACACTAAACAGCATCACACTTTCCAACAGCAACACAACACAATCACATGCTGCAATCACAACAACAGACTCTACTCCTTCATGTAAACAACAAGCAAACACTCTCATCAATCACTTTTCACATGTCAGCCACCTAAAACCTCACAAAGACGACCGACGTGTCATCCGACGTAAGAGACAATTCCCCACAGACCCTGACTATACACCCTTCACCAATCACCAGACAAAGCATATCATCAACAATCTCAAGCACTCACCCGCCTGTGGCCTAGACAACATAAGCAACATACACCTCAGACACCTGGGACCACAAGGCATACAAGCACTCACTAACATATCAAACTACAGCTATTCACACAACACAATACCAGACATTTGGAAGCATGGTATCATCATCACATTCCCCAAACCCAACAAAGACCCCACGCTACCCTCCTCGCACCGCCCCATCACACTTCTTTGCTCCCCCTCCAAAGCCATGGAACGCCTAGTATTACAACTAATTACACCTGACCTACCCCTAGCTCCAACACAACATGGCTTTAGGCCACTGCACTCCACAAACACTCTTCTCACAGACCTTACACAAAGAGCTTTCGACGGCATCAACTCAGCTAGACCACCACACAGATCACTATTAGCCACACTCGACATTAGTAAAGCCTTCGATGCCATCCCCCGCCACAACCTAACGAACAAAATCTACAACACAAACATGCACAACAACACAAAAAGGTGGCTGGCCAACTTCCTAGCAGGCAGATGTGCACACGTATCTTTTGCCGGTCAGTCATCTAAAATCAGAAACTTTCCAAACGGAGTCCCACAAGGATCCGTCCTAATCGCCCGCACTCTTCAATCTGTACATGCACGATATAACTACACCCAATACGCCCCAAATAAACTTAGCCTCCTATGCAGATGACATAACACTCACATGCACACACCATGACCCAAAAAGAGCAACAGATCTTCTTCAACCCTATCTCAACACACTACATGGTTGGTGCACTACAAACAGACTTAATCTAGCCCCAGCCAAATCCACCGCAACCCTGCTCACAAGTTGGACAGGAGAACACGAATACATCCCTCAACTCACCATAAACAACACACACCCCTAACACATACACACACACCCAAAATCCTAGGAGTAACATATGATACTCATATGACATTCAAACAGCACACCACAAACATTAAAAAGAAACTGACACCCAGACTTAACGCCCTCAGGTCACTTGCTCACACAAAATTTGGACACAACAAAGAAACTACCACCACAGTATATAAACAATACATAAGATCAGTGATGGAATACGCAAGCCCAGCCTGGGCTTCTAACCTAGCTGAAACACATCATAAGACCTTACAGACTATTCAAAACAAAGCCCTGAAGATCATTACAGGCTGCACAGCTACTTCACCCACAGATCACCTACATCAAGAAACCAAAATCCTCAAAGTCAAAGACCATCTGGACATGAGAGGCACTCAATTCCTGGCAGCAGCCTCCACGAACCAAGACCACCCACTAAACTACATGGCAACACACCCACAGACACCAAGAAATATCAAAACAACACCCAGCACACGGTATCACACACAATTATTGTCCTCTCTCCCTCCCTGCCCACCCCGAACCAACTTCCAGAAGCACATCCATACTCATATCTCTCACCGATCCATCCACTCACTCACAGACAACACGCAGCTGCATGCACGACCTCCCGAAATCCATCCTTCCGAATCCTCCCTTCCTCGCGAGGACAGAGTCCACCTGGCCAGGCTGAGATGCGGACACCATCCAGCTCTCCTGAGCTATCAGAAGAGACTGGATGACTCCGTTGTCGACGCCTGCCCGGGATGTAACACAGCACCCCATACCATTAAACACATCATAGAAGACTGCATTTCACACAACCACTTACGCCAACAACACAATCTACACTCAATGAGAGCTCTGTGGGAAGGCCCAATCGTGGCCATGGCCTTTCTCAGGGACTCGGGGCTGTTCGGCCAGGCAGCTTAGGGAACAACAACAACAACTTGAGCTCCTGGCTAAACATGCGGGTACACCAGGCAGGCCAATACAAGGACCAGGCCACCTTGACAGAACGGGGTGTGCTGAATTCTTCAGGAAGCACCAGCTCAGCGCCCTTCCTTTCAAAGCACCAGGTAGTAATGTTAGGAATCAGAAGAGGTGCCATGTGTGCAGCCACACAACTCGCAGACCCCGCAAACCCACAAAAACCACTTGGGAATGCCTCGAGTGTCAAGTTGGACTGTGTGCTGGCACCTGCTTCAACGACTTCCACACTCTAACAAACTTTTGAAGTGGAAGTGACAACAGTGAAAGTGACACTCAAATGTAGGCTAAGAATAATAATATAACTAAGTATAAGTGAAAAGGACACATAAGTAATAATAAGTGCCTTCAATAACAATATGAACAAGTGAAAGTGACACTAAAATATATATTTCTAACAATAAATAAGTGAAAATGACACTCAATAAGCCTAGGCCAGTCAAAGTGACAGTATAATAATAATAAAACTAAGTATAAGTGAAAGAGACACACAAGTAATAATAAGTGCCTTCATCTATCTATCTATCTATTGCCTGACGCCGTGATCCCCGAAGGGGTGGCCACGAACGAACCGCCCCCATGCACCTCTGTCCCCAGTCAGTCGATGCCCCTCCCCCCAACCAGCACCGCCTTCGTTCATGTAGTTCCTCACTCCATCCTTCCACCTCATATTCGGTCTACCTCTCCCCCTCTGTCCCTCCACCTCGCTCTCGTACACCCTCTTAGTCATTCTCTCGCTTTCCATACGTTCCATATGGCCGAACCATCTCAAGTTGTTCCTTTTCACACTTTCCAGCACATCTACCTCCACACCACACCTCCTTCTTACTTCCTCATTAGTCTGTCTATCCCTCCATGTAACTCCGCACACACTCCTTAAGTAATTCATTTCCACTGCTCTCGCTCTTGGTCTGAGTCTCTCAACCAACGTCCATGCTTCGCTTCCGTAAGTCAGTGTCGGGATTACCACACTGTCATGCAAGGACTTCTTCACTTCCATACTGACCACCCTATTTCTTGTTACTGCTTTTAGCGTTCCTACAACCCTCTTCCCCTGTTGTACCCTCTCCCGCACCTCTTCATCCATAGTCCCATCTTTACTCAACACACTGCCCAGATACTTAAAAGAGTTGACGATCTCCATAGCCTGACCGTTCAGCTTCACCTCACACTCTGTGACTTCACCCCTTTCGAAGACCATAACCTTGCTCTTCCCCGTATTTACCTTCAAATTCCGTTTTTCGCACACTGTTCCAAACTCATTTACCAGACCCTGCAACTCCCATTCATTATCACTCATCAGAACTGTATCATCCGCAAACAGCAGTATAGGTAGCTTCCACTCAATTTCCTCCCCTTTCAGCGATACACCAACATCCACTGCTCTTGATAGTATTTCTTTCATAACTCCATCCATATATACAGTAAACAACCACGGGGACATCACACACCCCTGTTTCAAACCAACATTCAGGTCAAAGAACTCGCTCTGCTCACTCTCCACACGTACTGCCGCCTTTGCACCCTCATACATGCTCTTCACTGCTTTCAGCAACTTGCCCTTACTCCGTATATTCTAAGTACTTTCCACAAACCTTCTCTATCCACTCTGTCATAGGCCTTCTCCAAGTCCATAAAGGCAACATACCCTTTTGTTTCTTCTCCAGATACTTCTCCACAACACAATTCAGGGTAAAAATCTGATCTACACATCTCTTCCCTTCCTAAAACCTCCCTGCTCGTCGCCTATCCATTTCTCCGTTCTCACTCTCACTCTCTCAATCACTACCCTACTGTATACCTTCCCTACTACGCTTAGAAGACATATTCCTCGGTGGTTACCACACACTCCTCTTTCCCCTTTGCCCTTATATAGGGGGACTATTATGCCAGTCTTCCAGTCATCGGGTGCACTCCCCTTCTCCCATGCTAGTTTGCACATTTTCCATACCCATTCTATCACTATCTCACCACCATACCTCAACATTTCCCCACACACTCCATCTGTTCCTGGTGCTTTACCCAACTCCTTCATAACAATATGAATAAGTGACAGTGACACTATATATATTATTAGCTTACCTAACAATACATAAAAGGGGAAATGACACTACCAATTATCAAAGTCCAGTGAAAGTGACACTAATAATCATAATAATAATAATAAAACGAAGTAATAAGTGACAGACACACAAATAAGTTCATATAAATAACTTTATTGAGTGAAAATAACATAATAACTATAATAAATGACAGAATAACCAATAAAACACTATCAAATCGCTTCCTGGCATATTGCGGGTGGAGCGACGAGTGCAACTGGGCGTCGTAGCCGGGGCCGCGGTTGAGTGTTCGGACGCGCCGAGGTAAATACGCGGCAAAAGTTACCTCCACTTCCATCACCATCACTCCGGAACCAGTTGAGCTAGAGAGCTCTACTCAACGCCATTCTACGCAGGAAGGTAAGGCGCTCATTTATATATATGTTTGATTAATGTAGTCATATACTGTATTAAGCGAGATTAGCCTTAGTTTACTTTTGTTGATATTCGACTAGATCGCCCGGATACGAGCTCCGTCATTAGGAGAGCCTGCCCGGGCCAGGAGGGTTAAAGAAAACGGGTAGAATGTAGAATTTGAGCGTACCGCCAGCCTTGTTTACACTACGCAGAGTGCCATCATGTTCCCGTCTATTTTGACTTTGGATACAATAATATGTTGAGGGGGGCTTTGCCCCCCCCCCCTCACGACATATTGTCATCATCATATAGGTACCTGGACGATTCGAGCGAATGCCGATTCGGGCAGTGGACCATTCGAGCGACGGACAATTCGCGCGGTTAACATTTTGAGGGAAAGACCTGTTAACGGTGCCTCCCTATAGTGTTATATGTGTATTTATTTATTTATATATCAAGTACTCCACACAGAAGAAAAAACTGGTAATGTCAATGCTCAACTAGTTGCACAGGATAAACTGTCACGTTGTCAGAAAAAAATCAGTCAAATCCAGAAAAAAAACTACATTGTGGCAACGCTATGTACTAACAAAGAGATTACAACAGGAAATCTACTTCGCGCCTGGTCAATAATACCTGATTGTAATTAACTTTGACTTATAGTGTACAGTACCTTATATGTAGCTTTTAAGTATGACTTTATAGTATATTACTATATTTTAATAAAATATGAATAATGATGTGCCTTGAATCTGAAAGACCAGGGAAGCGTAGGAGGAAGGTCGAGGCGAGTTGATGACAGCGAGTCAGTGTATAGTACGACAGGTTAGGGTCGTAGGATAGTCATTACAAACATCAAAGCTCGATAGATCACATACAATTCCGCCGCTATTATAGGATGGTGACCAGACAGCTTCCAGGTCTGGCAGAGTGACAGATCCCCGTAAAAGGCTGCCGCAGTAGCGGAGGGCGGGACTAGTGAACCATCAGTGTATATGCGAAAATGTCCGTCGTATATGGTGCCACTCATTTCCGCAAAGAGGGTCTGTGCCAACGCTGAGTCCCGGTCCTTCTTAAAGTAGTCGGCAAAGGTAAGGCGTAAGTGCGGCAAGAGGTCCATCCATGGAGGCACAGATGACAACATGGGGATGGGGGACAGTTGAGGGGCAGGCAGGTTCAGCTGCTTGTAGTGTTGTAGGCCACGGATGAGGAAGGGTTGTCGGCGACGCACTGGCCAGCGTGGGGCCTCAGATGTGACCCCGGACTTGGCATGGAGTACTGCAAGTGGATGGGACACTGGGAATTGAGCTACCCTCAACATCCACTTACAGTCTAGGTAGATCCTATCCCAGGAAAGGGGCAGCAGGCCAGATTCCACTTGTAGGGAGATAGTAGGGGAAGAGCAGAATGCACCAATTGCGATGCGAAGCGCTGTGTTGTGCACGACATCCAGCCGTCCTAGGACTGATGCCGACGCGGATCCGTAGACGGCAATGCCATACCTGATCTTACTTCTGACGAACGATTCATAGAAGCGCAGCAAATCATCTCTAGAAGTTCCCAACTTAGACCCGGCAATACATTTCATCAGGTCCAGGCGCTTCAAGCAGGATGTCCGTAGATAGTCAATGTGTGGACGCCAAGTAAGGACAGACCCGTCCAACCACATCCCAAGGAATTTGTGCCTGATTGCAAAGATCAGACGCCTCCCCCGCTGCCGTCATGTTTACATTTGTCGATCGCCGTGGTTAAGTTCGCATCTATTTTTACGGCGATTTTTTCGGTAATTTGTCCCCTGCTGGCAATATATATGATGATGACAATATGTCATGGGGTGGTCCTCAACATATTATTGTATCCAAAGGCAGTCAAAATAGACGGGAACATGATGGCAAAGGTCCGAAGCCACTACGCGTAGTGTAAACAAGGCTGGCGGTACGCCCACACTTAACATTCTTGCCGTATATTTATTATTACACTTTTGAGCCAATCCTCTGGGATTTTCTCATCTTTAATAATGGTGTTTATCAACTCGGTGACTAAGTTGACACCAGTCTCCCCTGAGGCTTTTATCATCTCAGCGACAATGTCAGAGCACCCTGGAGCTTTACCGTCCTTCATTTTATTGATTGCGTCGCTCACTACAGCTGGTGCTATCAAAGGAGGGGGTCCAGATATTGGTTTTTCGATACTAAGCTGTTCCGTATCCCATTCAAACTCTACATTTAGCAATCTTTCATAGTGTGCCTTCCATGCTTCTCTGATTTCATTTTCTGCATACACAATCTTCCCATTATCGTTTCTAACACACTGTTCATCTATAATATCCCTACTGTCATTTTTAACTCGCCTAGCTAGGTTGAAGATCCCATTGGGATTGTCAGTGTTACACACTTGTTCGAGGACCAGGTCCTTAATGCCTTTTTTAACATTGTAAATAACTCTTTTGGCAGTTCGTTTAGCTGCCTGATATTCCTCCATGCTGCCTCCCTTCTTCCATGCTTTGAAGCATCTCCTTTTGTTTTTCACAGCATGTTCTACCTCATTGTTCCACCACCAGGAGGTCTTATTCCTGGTGTGACCCTTTGTTTTCCCACAGACTTAGTCAGTGGCAGCGATAAGGCTATGCTTAAGAAAGTTCCATTGACTATTTGCATCGTTAGGCCTAGCTTCCTTAGTTCTATTAATTTCCTCCAGTTCACTATGAAACCTATCCCTAACTTCCTTGGTCTTCAGCAGCCACACTTTCCTTTTGGGTATGTATACCTTCTTGCGCTTAGGATCTCTGTATAAGCTCATGTCGCACACAAGTAGCTTATGCTGGGGGATACATTCTTCGCTCGGGATGACCTTTACATCTCGAACCAGTTTCCAGTCTTTCCTGTTAACCAAGAAGTAATCTATCTGGCTACTGGAGACCCCAGAGTTATATGTGATCAGATGGTTCTGTCTTTTCTTGAACTTCGTGTTACACACAACCATGTAGAGTGCAACGCAGGACTCCAGTATATATTCGCCTTCCAGATTCCTCCTTCCGCAACCATTTCCTCCATGTACCCCCTCGTATCCATCTACAGATGCTCCCACTTGACCATTCAGGTCCCCCCCACGATTGTTATTTCATTCTCCGAGAGGCCTGAAATGACACTGACGGTGTCATTCCAGAAGTCCTCTGTTATCTCTTTCTGTAGACCAGCCTGTGGGGCATAGGCAGATATCACATTCACAATTCTTTCACCAAGTTTCAACTTTTAAAAAATCAGCCTTTCACTAACTCTCGTAATCTGAAGCACACTTTCCGCCAGCTCTTCAGCCACCAGAACACCCACTCCTCCTTTCGCTTTGTCAGTCTTAGATCCTATATCTTTTCTTTCTTCCGACAATCCACTGTACTCCATGCCTCTTCCAGAGTGTTTCCTGGGCACAGCAGACGTCCACTCGCCTCCTCTCGCACATCTCAGCCACTTCATTTACACGCAGATTCAAACTACCAACATTCACACTAGCAAGTCTGAGATTGTGGGGGGCATTTGTCCTAATCCTGTGCGGTTTTGATTCATCGGACTTACGTTGTTTCTTTTTAGGTTGTTTAGTCATATTTGGGTAATTTGGCTGACAAATGGGTATCACATCCCCCAGAACTCCGGTTCCAGGCTACCCTGGGACCATTCCCCGTACCTTCCCCCAAGATATTACAAGGGGGTATGATCCAGTGGCTTCGGTACGCCCCACCAGAACCAGCTACAGGGACGAACCCTGTGCGCGTACACGGCACTACGACTGGCCTGGTATTTTTAGCCCAATGACAGGGCAGCCTCCTGGAGCGCTACCACCAGGTTCGGGCCCCTATACTGTTGGGCGGAAAGTGCCAGTCCGGGGAAACACTACGTACTGTACCCTCTGGATCCATTTCGACCAGGTTGGACCCAGGGCGCCAGATCCGGGTCCAGAGGGAGCGACACCCACCGCCAGTTTTCCGCCATTAGGCAACTTGGAGCAAGAACAATGAAGCCCTGTCACAGCACTGTCATATGGAGATAATGCCAGCGCCAAATAACAAGGCTTCACTGTATAGTGATGGCTACTTGGTCCGCAAGTCTAACACCATCCCCCCTATTAGTCGCCTTGTACGACATGCAGTAAGATGCGTGAGGCATATTCTTTTTTTCCTACACCATAGGTGAAGGCCCCCTTACCCCCTGGGGGGAACCAATAAAACAAGTGGTAACAGCAATTGACTGGTGAAAATTTTATATTTTAGCCCTGCGGTCATAATATGGCGCAGACCGGCGAGAGAGACGCACCCTCACTCAGACTGGCTTGGAGGGTCGGAGTTACACTCCTCCACCTTCCTCTCTCTCTCTCTCCCCCACGAAAATATTCGATAAATATCGGGAATAATAGAGAAAATACCTGATAATTGAGGAGGAGGGAAAAAGGGGGGGGGGGGGGGGACAGTGTAGGAGTGGTAGCAAGTAATGGAGGGAAATTATCTCGCCTAAACAATTTTTTTTTTTTTTTTAGTGCCACTGGGTGTTTTAAATGGGTTTTTTTAAGCCTAGGATCTTATGAGTCTTCCCGCAGCCGCCCAGTAGAACATGAATTGAGTCTTCCCGCAGCCGCCCAGTAGAACATCAATTGAGTCTTCCCGCAGCTGCCGGGTTAAATTTCAACTATGACTTAGGGTGTGCCTGATTATAGTTTTTAACTATGACTTTTAGTATAGAGTAAGGTGGGGTGAATCCGCCGGGGGGTGGAATCGCCGCGGACGTAAGATACTTGTCTAAAACAATTCGTCATAAATCCAAATACGTATGGAATTGATTCTAGGTATGTTTATAGTACGTGTAGATGATGATAGAAAACAAAAATGCGTAGTTGTCATTTATTTAACGAAGACAAATATTTTTCCCTAATATTTCAAACTGAAAAATATGTAAGCGGTCTTGAACATTTTTCGTGAGGGCGACTTTGCGGCGACTTTACATCTCCCAATACAATTTGTTTTCGTTACAAGATGGTTGTCTGTGATTTCTAAGTGGAAACTAATTTTTTTTTTCAGGCATAAATATACCGGTATATAATTATATAATTTTCTAAATTCTATAATTATATAAATATATAATATATAATTATATAATTATACCAAAATACTTGGATTATATCAATCTAATAATAAAACATCTTAATTGTTAATTAATTGGGGGTAAAATCGCCGTGGCAGGATTAAATCATCGATAATATATAACCGCGGCGGATTCACCCCGCCGGGCGGGGTGAATCCGCCGCGCGAGTAACGGTTTTCGCCACCCATTACAAACCTTAATGTTTTGTTTTTTCAAATAAAAATGATATGAGCGTGTGCAGGAAAGCGAGAATGTTAAAGTTATGTAAACAAAAAATTCTGAATTCTGATTCAGTTGGATGCTGTTATTAAAAAAACACGTTTCGCGGCGGATTCACCCCACCTTACCCTAGGCCTATTACTATATTTTAATCAAATGTGTATATTGAATTGTATTTGAAGAATAATTAAAAGTATACACTTATGCTAAAGAGTAAAGAAACTAATTCTTTTCCATATCATAGTATTTATTAATTAAAATGTAAAACTTGCAAACTAAACAAACCAAAATTGGGACAAGGACAATATAAAGATTTATACTCATTTATAAATATACTCATTTACCAGACCCTGCAACTCCCATTCATTATCACTCATCAGAACTGTATCATCCGCAAACAGCAGTATAGGTAGCTTCCACTCAATTCCCTGTATCGCTGAAAAGGGAGGGAATTGAGTGGAAGCTACCTATACTGCTGTTTGCGGATGATACAGTTCTGATGAGTGATAATGAATGGGAGTTGCAGGGTCTGGTAAATGAGTTTGGAACAGTGTGCGAAAAACGGAATTTGAAGGTAAATATGGGGAAGAGCAAGGTTATGGTCTTCGAAAGGGGTGAAGTCACAGAGTGTGAGGTGAAGCTGAACGGTCAGGCTATGGAGATCGTCAACTCTTTTAAGTATCTGGGCAGTGTGTTGAGTAAAGATGGGACTATGGATGAAGAGGTGCGGGAGAGGGTACAACAGGGGAAGAGGGTTGTAGGAACGCTAAAAGCAGTAACAAGAAATAGGGTGGTCAGTATGGAAGTGAAGAAGTCCTTGCATGACAGTGTGGTAATCCCGACACTGACTTACGGAAGCGAAGCATGGACGTTGGTTGAGAGACTCAGACCAAGAGTGAGAGCAGTGGAAATGAATTACTTAAGGAGTGCGTGCGGAGTTACATGGAGGGATAGACAGACTAATGAGGAAGTAAGAAGGAGGTGTGGTGTGGAGGTAGATGTGCTGGAATGTGTGAAAAGGAACAACTTGAGATGGTTCGGCCATATGGAACGTATGGAAAGCGAGAGAATGACTAAGAGGGTGTACGAGAGCGAGGTGGAGGGACAGAGGGGGAGAGGTAGACCGAATATGAGGTGGAAGGATGGAGTGAGGAACTACATGAACGAAGGCGGTGCTGGTTGGGGGGAGGGGCGTCGACTGACTGGGGACAGAGGTGCATGGGGGCGGTTCGTTCGTGGCCACCCCTTCGGGGATCACGGCGTCAGGCAATAGATAGATAGATAGACAATATAAAGTCAAATTAAATTATCAAAATCGCTATGTGGAAACAACACTTACTAAAATGAAAACTATTAAATAAAAGAACACAATCCACCACATAGGGTGTACATTACTACATGAGCAAGTTAATCTGTTTCCCAAGCAAACTAATCACACATATAACAACGCACTATCGTCATTATATATTATATATATTATAAATATATAAATAAATACACAAAACAATATAGGGAGGCGCCATTAACAGGTTTTTCCCTCAAAATGCTAACCGCCCGAATCGGCATTCGCTCAAAGGGATACAGGACGTTTCGTCACCACCTCTTAGACCCGTTTCGTCACCGCGATCTCGGACGTTTCGTCCCCATAATTAGCCACTACCATTTCAAGGCCGTTGGACCTTGATTTAATTATTAACCTCTTAACTGCGCAGGTGGGGTAATGAACACCGTGCCTTGGTGCGGAGGTATTTAGGCTGTTTCCTTCACTCAAATAGTCATCGTACCATAAATATCATTAATACTTATTCATATGCGCCTATTTTACGTTGATTATGAAGATATTAACCTGTTACAACAATAAAACAAGTGGAAACAGCGTTTGGCTGGTCAAATTCGGCGATAGAGGCCGGGAGTTGTAGTCAGCCAGTGTGAGCCAACCTCCCACTCCCCACGTCTGGAGAGACACTGTCGCGTGGTAGTCTCTCTCCCTCTCTTTCATTCGCTTGGTAGCACATCAAGCACAGCCTGTTTATGACTCGCTATTGATAGCACGAAAATATATCGACGAAATAAGGGAATAACAGAGAATAGGTGATAATTGAAGGGGGGGGGGGGGGGAATGTGGAAGAGTGATATTTGCCATGGCCAATACACAAAAAAAAAAAAAAAAAAAACAATTGATACTGGGCTGTGTTTTTTTTAGGTCTGGGATTATATAAGGGGTTCCGCAGCGCAACAGTATTTCTCTAATGTTGCTTTCAGCAGTTGGTGGGTTAATGGTTATAATTTGTGATGAAAACTTAATAGTTCGTTGCCTAATTGTATTATGGGACGGTAGATATTTATCTGATATGGTTTTGTTAGATTCTGATATCTTGAATCTTGATTGTTGGTTGTAGGGCTGTGTGGGCAGGCCCAATTAACCCTGCCGAGACTCTGATATCATTTGTCAAAACGTTGTCTTATACTGTATATACAGTACAGTAATACGATAGGCAATTGTCAATTCAATTTCTTGAACTATTTTTATATACAGCTTGACACCAGTGGAATGTACACCCGTGCACATGTACATCAGGAAACACAGTCCTAACAGGGACATCTGAATTGACCACTTGCGAGTTTCGTTCTATAAGGAAGTTGGAGCTGTAGATATTGATATTCAACAGAATTACCTATAAAAATACAGTTGTAGTACATTTATCTATCTATCTATTGCCTGACGCCGTGATCCCCGAAGGGGTGGCCATGAACGAACTGCCCCCATGCACCTCTGTCCCCAGTGAGTCGACGCCCCTCCCCCCCAACCAGCACTGCCTTCGTTCATATACTTCCTCACTCCATCCTTCCACCTCTGTCCCTCCACCTCGCTCTCGTACACCCTCTTAGTCATTCTCTCGCTTTCCATACGTTCCATATGGCCGAACCATCTCAAGTTGTTCCTTTTCACACTTTCCAGCACATCTACCTCCACACCACACCTCCTTCTTACTTCCTCATTAGTCTGTCTATCCCTCCATGTAACTCCGCACGCACTTCGTAAGTAATTAATTTCCACTGCTCTCACTCTTGGTCTGAGTCTCTCAACCAACGTCCATGCTTCGCTTCCGTAAGTCAGTGTCGGGATTACCACACTGTCATGCAAGGACTTTTTCACTTCCATACTGACCACCCTATTTCTTGTTACTGCTTTCAGCGTTCCTACAACCCTCTTCCCCTGTTGTGCCAGGACCTGCCAAAGTATCAGTCACTTCGCGCCCACCGTCGATGTCACACGCCTTTTTTGTCTGTGCTTCGCGAGTGCCTGCTTTGCATCCCCTTTGCTTCGACTTAGTGAGTGTGAGCCTTTTCAGGCTGTTGAGGTTTTAGAAGGATGTTCAGTGATGTAGGCAGCACTTTATTACGGATTTATGGCGTGTTTATGGGTGTGCGCGTAGTGCTGGAGACGTGTTTATTTATTTGTTTTCTTCGGGGGTGGTTGGTCCTCAACGCCGCGTAGCGGTCGTTGTGTGTCTATTCTACCCTCGCTTTTCGGGTTCATGTTCACTTTAACTACCCCTTAACGTAACTTGGGGGGGATATGCTTCCCGCGGGATGCATTGTGTTTCTTTCCCTTTTTGACGTGCTTTTTGTTTTATTGTTTTTTCATATGACTACGTGTCGATGTTTTACAAGACTTGAGCATGAGGTTTCTCTGGATTCTGCTTTTGTGTGAGCATAGGGCACACAGCCTTTATTCTCTCACAAACATGCTGCTTTGGTCTCAACTGACCTATAGCCCTTCTGACTTGTTTATTCAACATGTCCATAGTTGGTGGTCTTGTATTTCGTTCGCCTGGTTCACGCTTTTGTCAGTTCCCTTTCGTTTCCCCGGGCCTACTTGGCTCGTGGATACGTGGTTCTGGTGAAAATGTCGGTCAACACCTAGGCTATCCTAACTTTTATTTTATTCCTTTACCGTACTTGTGGGGATTCTCGGGCAGTGTTTAGCTTTGTTACTAGGTTCTTTCACTCAGGGATTGACGCTGCCCTAGTGTTTTCTCTTTTCTGTGATTTGTGTAACTAGGCTAAGCCTGTTTTTTACCTTGAGCTGACCACCGTCGGATTAGGCCACACAGGTTCTTTCCTTCTGTTTTCCTCTTGTCTCTACTGACTTGCTGGTTATGGTCTTCTACGCTCTTGTTAAAATTCTCACCTTTGTTTTTGTGTGTTTAACCCATCAGACCCGGAAGGGCTCTGAGGCACCCATAAAAAAAAAAACCCGAGCTACTCTGAGGCACCCATGAGCTCAAAGCCTGTAAGCTTGGTGTGCGAGGCGTCCGTCCGACGCATGTAAACAACAGCTGGCTGGACCGACGCCGTGCATCTCCGACCACAAGAAGGAGTGCGTCGCTTGTTCGTGTGTGCCTGTATGTTATTGTTAAGTATCGAAAAGTAGTGTAAAGTGGCTGTTTTTGCCATTAGTTATCTCCAATGAAATCATCATCACAACTGAACCAGTTGACTTAGAGAGCTCTACGTAACGCCATTCTACAGGTACGAAACACATCTACGCTTGGGGATGCGCGGGAATGTGGAAGCAATCAAAATAACAAAGATGCGGTAGCCTAGGCGTAGAAGTTTTTCGGCCAAAACCCCCGGATTTCGGGGAATATATATGGAATACATAGCCGGGGCTGGAGGGTTAAGCTAATCGTTTTTTTGCCTTGAGCTGCCCGCCGTTGGAAAGGTCCACACAGGTCCTTTCCTTCTGACTTCCTTTTGTCTCAACTGACTGGGAGGTCTCGGTCTCGTAGCTCTCGTTAAAATTCTTGTTTTCTTACATTTTACCTGTTTCTGTTCTTCCCCTGCCTGTGTTTACTTGATCATAAGGGGGGGGGGGGATGTCTGGAAACTGTATGCGATAATAAGGGCCCCGCTCACGGGGAGGATATGCTTGGACAAGTTGACTCGACTTTCGTGTTTACTCACGTTTTTTCGCCACACAGGCGGGGGTCTTCAGGTGTCCTCAGCTCCTTCATTTTTAAATCCGCCCTACAAGCGCCTTTATCTTTTTGATGTGCCCTGTGCCTTGTCAAGGAATAGGCCACATAGCTTTTTCCCTTGACTTGGTTTTAAGCGCCCTGTTATGCCCCCTTTTTCATGTACCGTACCTGGACATGGCTCCTTGGACAACGGCTGATTGGCTGTTTTCCTCTCCCTTATGTCCTGTTCCTTGTGTCCTCCTTCTGTACCTGGTTCCCGCCCTACAGGCGGCCTCCTAGTATACTGGGTGAACCCAAGGACCACCTGAAAAGTCCTAGGACTCGACCCAAAGTGGCGATTGTCCTGTGTGTTTTGGATTCCCTCCGCTCCCCTATTTAAACTTATAGGGTACTGTTGGGTTGCTCACACTTGACCTTTTTCCTTCCAGCTGGTGCCCGCTCTACTGCCGGCTATACCGCCGCCGCCGCCGCCGCTTCGCCCCCTCCTCCCTCCGCTCTCCCAGAGGGTTCTCAGGTATTTCGGATGGGACCTATTTTCCCAAAAATTTGTTTGGACCTGTTTACCAGGGTTGGGTCTCGCTAAGGGGCTTGTCCCAGCCCTGGTGTTTACGGTCTACTGTGTGGGTGGTTTTTCCTTGACTTTCCTGTTATACTTGCTACTTAGCGTCTTACTGGATGTTGTCTTACTTGGGTATCACATGCTGTTTTGGCTATACTGCCTCATATTGCCTGTCTCACCTCCACTGGTGTGTAATGCTTCCCCCATTTTTCAGTGCTGTGATGCCGGCTCCTCCCTGCTCTCGGCCGAAATGTCAGCGGTCGGCCTTGCGGGATCATCGGGAATGCTGCCTCCACACGGCCTGCTACGGGAAGGATGGGTATGATCCCCGCCGATGTGGGGTTTGTCTCTCCGCTCTTCAGCTGCTGGAGACTCTACCTACATCGGTGGAAGGACAACGGGCCAGGACGTCTCTCCGTCGGTCGTGGGACGTCATCTCCCGTTACGTCCAGGTTGTCCTGCACAGGGCTCCTTCCTTCCGTGAGGATGACGTCCGTGTGTTGTTGGGGATCCCGCCTACCTCCGATGCAGCACGCCGTTCTCGCTCCCCTACTGTTCGTCACTCCCGCTCTCCTCATACGGCTCGTGGCTCCCCTACCAGGAGTTCGGGTCCGGCGGACAGGAGGGCGCATACCAGGGAGCGGGCCCCCCGGCGTCATGATCTTCGAGTGCCTGCCTCCGACCAGTCAGTGACTTCGGGAGCGTCTGGCAGGAGGAAACGACGCCGATCACCCTCCCCTGCTGATCGACCCCGCCTTGCTTCTCCTCACCTCAGGATGAGCCCCCCTCCTTCGCTGGGTTCCACGATCTTCAGGGCCAAACGCCGTCCTGCCCCGTCTGCCGAGGAGGTCGTTCTCCATCCTGCACCATCTTCAGCCACTGGTGGGGTGGAGTTCGAGCCTCTGCCTGCCTCCCAGCCTGTGAGGAGTCCCGGCCTCTTCCCCATGGCGGGCCCTGCTGTGGTGGTCCCGGCGGCGATGCCCTCCCCGCCTCCTCCTCAACCTGGATGTTCGGACGCCTCGATCCCTTGTGGCCAACCGTCTCCTACCCATCTCCCAGACCATTCAGACGATGTTCTCGAGATGGAGGTTGCGGACTTTGACAGGCTGGAGGACGAGGATGTGGGGGTCGACTCGTCTTCGGACGGTGCACCCGATTCTGGTCGGGATCACCCCGCCGTGGAGGCCCATTACTCCTCCCCGTCCCCTCCGCTCACGGACCATGATGCCCGGAGGGCCCAGTGAGGCTGGTTCCATCTCTCCTCTACAGGCGTCCATCCCTCCTGCTGCGGAGACGGAGTTCAGAGCGGAGTTGGCGTCCATTCGTCTCGAGATGGCTTCCACTAAGGCAGACATCCTCTCCTCTGTCACGGCGGCCATGGAGGCAGTGGTCTCTCGGTTTGGTACTCCGAACCCGGTACCTCTGCAGACTCCGGTTGTGGCTCCTCTCCCGCCTGTTTCCGACCACATCCCATCTCAGCCTGCTCTCCCGGTCGTGGTACCGTTGACGTCCTCTGCATCATCACCTGCACCTCCGACGCCACCTACGACTCCTCTCTGGCCCGTTGTTATCCCGGGCCAGGGTTTGGGGTTGTTCTCTCACCCCCTCTCCGTGCCACCTCTCTCCAAGTTTAAGATCCCCAAGGTCAAGATGCCATCCCTGTATAGGGATTCTGTGATCGCCTCCAATCCTGAGGGAGCGGTCCGCCTGCCGGCCGGAGAGCGGGCAGTGCCGGAGGGCTGTGCTATCCAGGTCAATGAGAAGAATGTCTTCAGGGCCATTACTCCACAAGGTCTGGTCCCAGAGGTCGATGTGAGGGTATACCCTAACCGGCAAGACATGAGGTATTTTTCCTATCATCCCTCGGTCTTACCTTACACTATCACCAAGCCCTGGGCTGACTACTCCCGCCAAGACCTGTCAGCGGATGTCCACTCCCTCTCTGCCATTTTAGGGACGCCGTACCTCCAGAATGTGCGCGATCGGGACGGGGTCCTGATGCTAGAGCTGCCGCACCTATGTACCGGTCCCTGGGGAGAGTGGGTCCGTGAAGCGGTGGAGTTTGGTCAGTCTATGGCAGACACTTTGCCGGCCATCCCGACCATGGACTCATCCTTTCTGTCGGGCATGCTCCTTACCTCCTCGGGCTTCCCTATGCCTGTGTGGGAGTGGCTCAATGCTCCCACACTGTCGGTGGGCCCCCTTCCGTGTTCCTTTTTCACGGCACCGGAGAAAGCACCATTGGAACGGGACTTCAAGTTCCGTCAGCGAGCGGCCCGCCAAATTTCAACTCTTCTTGCCCAGTTGGAACTGGCGCGGGTTCACCTCCGCCTTATAGAGTCCCTGGAATCGGCTGATCATCGCCAAGGATTTGAGCATGTCTGACGGATCGCCCTGGAGCTTGCCCTCAACCCAGTTCACGACATCCGCCACTCCCTCCATGAAGCCACTCGTTGCCGTCAACAACTTCGAGTGGCTTTCTGCAAGAAGGGCCCTGCCGACGTCCGCAACCGCCTCCTCCTGACTGACCTTCTGATTCCTGGTCTGTTCCCTGAGGAGGCTTGGCAAGGGGCTTTCCTACTGGCGCAGAGCGACACCTACTCTGCTCAACGGAAGGTGGTGGCGAAGCCCGCTTCATCCTCCTCCACCCGCGGACGCGGGGGCAAGTCTGTCGCCGGTAAAGGGCGCCAGGCAAGAGGTTTGGCCAAGGGACTGGCTCCCAGGGGGCGTGGTGTACCCGCCTTCCGTGGCCGTCGGTCCCCGGATCGCCGTCCCCGTCAAGAGGGGATGCGGCGCTGGCAGGCGCCAGGCCCCAGTTCCTCCGCTGCCAGACACAGCCTGGAGGGGGATAAGCCAGAGCGCGAGGCCCATCCATCGTTTCGGCAGGGCGGGGGGACGTCTGGGGGAGGACGTGGTGGCTCATCCCACTACGATAAGTCCAAGAGGGGCTCCGCGACAAAAAACGCGTAGTTCCTCCTGGCCAATCCCCTCTTCCCTCGCCCGACCATCTCGTCGAATCGGTGATGGGCCTGACACAAGGCGCCCGCACCGGCTTCTTCCGCCCCCACTACCGGCAATGGCCCCGCCGGTCGTGGCCCCGCCGGGTGGTCAAGAAGGGTCTGACTTGGAGGTGGGAGGTCCAGGCCTCCTCTCAGGTGCCCTCCCCGACAGCGACCAGTGTCTCAGGAAGTGGCCCAAGTGATCATGTCCATGCACGAGGAAGGCGTTATCAAGGAAATATCTTCTACACAAAAGGTATTTTTTTTCTCGTGTTTTTCTGGTCCCAAAGAAGGACTGCGCTGCTATGAGGCCGGTGGTAGATCTCTCAGTCCTCAACTCTCACATTGTGAACACCCGTTTCCGCATGCTCACCATCAACCAGGTATGCCTGGCACTCAAGCCCTTGTCTTGGGTGGTCACCCTGGATCTGAAGGATGCTTATTGGCATGTGACGATGGCTCCTCGGTTCCAGGGCTGCCTCGCACTGCAGTCGGGTCAACGGGTGTTCCAATTTACCAGACTACCATTCGGCCTCAACATAGCACCGCGGGTCTTCACCAAACTGGTAAAGCAGGCTCTGACCCCCTTGCTCTTACAAGGGATTCAGATCCTGTTTTACCTGGACGATTGGCTCATCTCAGCAGGCTCTCTCACACAATGTGTACAGGACACGCTCACTGTAGTCAGACATATCACAAACCTGGGGTTCAAACTCAACATTCCCAAGTCCTGCCTCTCACCGTCACAAGAAGTGACGTGGGTGGGCTTGCACTGGGATCTCCTAAGCGCCACCGTTTCCCAGAGTCGGGTGAATGCGGCGAAACTTCGAAGGAAGCTCTTTGTCGTATTGCACTCGATCTCGATAACACGAAAAATCTGGGACTCCCTACTAGGGGTCTTTGAATAGGGTGTCTTTGATCGTGCCCTTGGGCCGGCTCCGACTAAAACGCCTAATTCAGCTGGGCAACAGGCACTTCCCTATCTCGCCCCCTTACCGTTTATGGACGGTACCGCGCTCAATACATCTGAGACTGACACACTGGGTCGCTCGGGGCACGCTCTCTGCGGCTGTGCCCTGGACTGTTCGTCCGCCGACCATCTGGGTAGACACAGATGCGTCGAGCGAGGTGGGGTGGGGCTATCAATCAGACATGGGACATCAAAACCACGGCAGGTGGTCGGGGCTCTCACACTTCCACATCAATGCCCTGGAACTGTTGGTACCGTTGTTCTTCCTGCGGGATCACGGACTGGCCCTCACGAGCAAGTCGGTGGCCTTCAGGATGGACAACATGTCCGTGGTTCATTGTATCCAAAAGCAGGGCTCCTCCAGGTCTGTTGTTCTCCAAGACCTGGCGGAGAAATTGTTTTACCTGGCCGATCATTACAGCATCACCCTGCATGCGACTTACCTGCCAGGGACGGCCAATCTTTGGGCGGATGCTTTGTCGAGAGGACAGAGCACCAAGTTAGAGTGGTCATTAAGACAAAGCGTTTTCGACGACCTCGCAGCCTCCTGGGGCCATCCGCAGGTGGACTTGTTCGCCTCCTTGGGGACGAACAAGCTGCCGGACTACCTCACCCGCTGGACTTGTACTCAGGCGGGGGGGCCGGATGCCTTCAGCGAGGACTGGAGCAGGTGGCAGTCGATTTACGCTTTTCCTCCGCCCGACGCACTGCTTATGTGCAAAGTCCTACACAGGCTGAGAGAGTACCGTGGCAAGGTTTAGTTAATCGCGCCCCTCTGGCTAGCCCAAGCCTGGTACGCTCAGCTGAAGCGATGGTGCCCGAGTCCCGTTCCCCTGTCTGTCTCAGACTTCCACTTGGGACAGATTGGAGACCTAGGGACCTCGTTGGCATTCGCATCGTGGATGTTTGTAAGGCAGGGTGGTTACCGAAATATGGACGTTGCTTGACTGATATACTTAATCAGCACTGGACTAAGGCTACTTGGAAGACTTACGAGTCTCATTGGACTAATTTCACAAAATGGATCAATGACACCGAACAAACAGTTCCGTCGGTTGCGTTAGTTTTCCATTACCTTATTCACTTGTTTGGGACACGCACCTACATGTACAACACTATTAGGAACCACCTGTCCACTATTAGGGAGCCTTTTGAGACCTTGACGGGGCTGGTGCTCCCTCACAAGGAGCTGTCTTTTTTCATGAAAACCTGCTTTAGGCTCAGACCGCCCCCGCGCCAGATACCGCCTCAATGGTCTCTGGCGAAGGCTCTAAGGCTCCTTACCTCACCCATCTACACCACTAACCCAACACCTGTTCATCTGCTTGATAAAACATTGTTTCTTTTAGCGTTGGCTACAGGAGAGAGGGTCTCGGAGTTGGCTGCCATGTCGAGGGCCCCGAATTGCATGAGTTTTTCGCCTTCCTTGGGGTCAGTCACTTTGGCCCCTTCTGTTCATTTTGTGGCCAAGAATGAACGTGAGGCGCACATTTTTAAGCCGTTTACTGTACCGGCTTTAAAATGTGGGAGCACGCATCATCCGCTATGCCCGGTAAGAGCCTTGCATACGTATGTGCGTGCCGCTGTGCCGACGTCGGGGACGGCGCTCTGGTTGGCCCCTAAAACAGGGACACGGTTAGGCAAGCGTGCTGCGGGACTTCATTTACGTCATGTGATTCTGTCTAGTAATCCCCTTACGAAGGGTTCAGCGCATGATATCCGCTCTTATGCGGCGACAGTGCGGTTTTTAAATAACTCTTCACTATCGGACATAGCCGACACACCCTGGTCCTCCCACAGCACTTTTGTCTCATCGTACCTGTCCATGTCCACTGCCAGGCCAGGTGTGCCTTGTGTCGCGTTAGGCCAATGTGTCACGTGATTCATCTCCATCCTGTATCTCTTCTCATCCCATACTGTATTTTCTTCCTTTCCCTACACTGGGGGGGGGGTAATTTTGTATACTTGTACAATGCCTTTCTCTCTTTCATTTTACATGTATGTACTCTATGTTTAGTATTAAGGATATATCTCTTACTTATTTACATATGGAGTACTGTATACTGTCTAGGGTTACTTGTTTGGTATGCCTATGCCTCATACCCGGTTTTGTAATTAAAGTGTGTCCTTGGAGATCATCCACCTACTGTGCAATGCCTTATGGTTCTTGTCCTCCTGTACAATTGACTTCATTCTTCCCAGATTGGTGTGCCATTCACAGGTCGACATGACCTATTCCTTGCCCTGCTTCGGCACTTTTAGACCCTAGACTGATACTTGTAACATGTACTGTACTTTCTTAATATGCACCGTATTGTTACGCTCTTTTTCCAATAAACTGATTTGTTTATTTGTGTCTTTTCTTGGTCCTCTGCTTGTGCTACGGCTTGGGGTTTAAGGTTTCTTGGATGTCCGCCTCCAATTTGGGATTCAAGCCCTACGTTGGAAACGTAGAGACTGCTACTAAATTGGGAGGTTTGACGACCTCCCTTATAACCAAATAAGGAAAACCTCTTATTTGGTAGCAGTCTCGGAGTATCCAACGACAGAGTATCCCGCCCTCATGCCGATCCCCTGCCCATCCAATCTAAACTGATTACTTGATACCTCGATACTTTGGCAGGTCCTGGCGCAGGCTCATAGAAAATGGAGCATTTTTTTTTTTTTTTCTTCTATATTCCAACTTACTTCCTCTCGGGCATAGGCTGAGAGCCTGAACATTCACCGCTTTACAATGAACAGTGAAGCCTGTGAGGTCTTGTTCCATCCTGCCATCTTGCCTTCACATGAGGCACGGTGCTCACTCATGGCCCGAAACGACCCCATCTCTGAAGCCACCTCGTTCCCGTGCTTCACTGTCTCACCCCCTACACTCGGACTCTCACACTTACACACACACAACGCCACATGTTGAGCAGATAACTCACCAGGCATTGCACCCCTATAGCATATTTTGAATATGGGAATATTCATACAGTGCTATTTAATCAGGGAACAATGAGGGTATTTTATTGACGTTTCGGTAGGCTTGTGGTAATGCACTGATACCAGGTACAGCATAAATTCCATCCCAATAATATCTTTCCATTGATACATCGGGATTTGAACCCGGGACCTTTGGATTACCAGGCCAGTGGCAAGACCACTCCACCACACCTCCCCTTAAGAGGAGAGCAGCTAGATTAAATGGGTAACTATAACAATTCTTTCTCTCCTTCGCTTTCTCTTCCTTCTTTAGTCGTCTCGGAGTGTGTACAACGTGCCTAATAGTGAATTGAGGTGCAACTCTAGAGATTATTTGGTACTTCGCGTGAGTACCGATAAATCGGCCCGCTGTGGTAACGGCTGAGATCATAAGCCATACGTTGGATACTCCGAGACTGCTACCAAATAAGAGGTTTTCTTTATTTGGTTATAAGGGAGGTCGTCAAACCTCCCAAACCTCCTCAATTCCCTCCCTTTTCAGCGATACACCAACATCCACTGCTCTTGATAGTATTTCTATCATGACTCCATCCATATATACAGTAAACAACCACGGGGACATCACACACCCCTGTTTCAAACCAACATTCAGGTCAAAGAACTCGCTCTGCTCACTCTCCACACGTATTACATTTATAAATACATAAAACCCAATTCAACTAGGCCTACTCTTTAGCCATTAGAAACTTACATAACTATTGCATTTCTATTTACCATCAATGTCTACAGCTCCAATTTCCTTATAGCCTGAAACTCGCAAGTGGTCAATTGTTGGTAGTTAGGACGTCGATGGTGTTATTGGCATCTAAATCCATAGCTGGGACATTTAAAGTGTTGGTTAATTGCTGTATTTGTTGACTTCATTAATTGAGTTTAGAAGTGATGTTGGTTGGTGAAAAAATATAATATCATCAGTACTGTTATATAGCATTATATCAGGACTATCAGGGCAATGCCAGAGAAAAGTTCCACCTTCCTTAACCCTCCAGCCCCGGCTACGCATTACATAAATATTCCCCGAAACCCGGGTGTTTTGGCCGAAAAACGTCTAGGCTAGGCTACCGTATATTTGTTATTCTGACTACTTCCCGCATTCCCACACATCCCCAAGCGTAGCTGTGTTATTTACCTGTAGAATGGCATTAAGTAGAGCTCTCTAAGTCAACTGGTTGAGTTGTGATGATGATTTCATTGGAGATAACTTTATGGCAAAAACAGCCACTTTACACTACTTTTCGATACTTAACAACAACATACAGGCACACACGAACAAGCGACGCTCTCCTTCTTGTGGCCGGAGATGCGGGGCGTCGGTCCAGCCGGCTGTTGTTTACATGCGTCGGACCGACGCCTCGCACACCAAGCTCACAGGCTTTGACCTCATGGGTGTTTAAGAGCCCTTCCGGGTAGCTCGTGTATGCTTTTTTATGGGCGTTCAAGAGCCCTTCCGGGAACAGAGGGTTAAGGTGTCTGGTAATGTTTCTATATTCGGTCTGGGACATTGATATCCCACACGAGAGCGCCTGTTATTTAGGACGGACTTCCTTGCCACATCCAGAACATGAGTAGGCCAATTTGATATGAGGTGCCAGTAGAGATATGCAATTATTAAGTTGGGGTCACCTCGATGACTTGTCCGTATTGACGGAATTATGTCAGGAAACACAATGCGCATTGTCGAAAAAATAACTTTCATGACAACTAGGCTACTTATGATGATAAATTTTGAAAAACTCCCAAATTGTGAGACAAAGGAAAATTGAACGTTCCTGCCAAGCGCAAAAAACACGAGACGAGAATGTGTCATTCGTTCCATTTCGGAATGGAGTGACATGAAGCGAAATGGAACGATATATTTCAGTAGGCCTATATTTTGCTACATTCTGCTCTCTTTCGTACTTTATTGACATCCTGGGCGAGAATATACATTGGAGTGGTTAATGAGTTTCGAATCAAGCTACTAATAATGCCTTTTGGACTAATAAACATAGTGGTGACGAAACGGGTCGGAATTTTGGTGACGAAACGGGTTTTTGGGGACAAATCGGGTTGGTGACGAAACGTCCATACCCCGCTCAAAGCGTCCAACGCACGAATCGGCATTCGCTCGAAACGTCCAGTATTCAATCATTTCTTACAGTTTCTTACAGTAGATCCTCTGGAAAAAGGCAAACTATGCCTGTGTATCCAGCTCAGTACCAGTACTTGCACTGCTGCGGTCGTTCACGGTGTTGGCGGCGGCGGTAGGCCTAGGCTATTGCCAGCAGGGGGCAAATAACCGACGCGAATTAGGCTAAACTATGGCGATCGACAAATGTAAACAAGACGGCGGCGGCGGCGCCGGGGGTGGCCTCGGACGCTTGCAATCACGTTCCCGTCTATTTTGAATGCCATTGGATACAATATTATGTTGAGGGGGGCTTTGGGCAAGAATGTAGTTACCGGGTGTACAGCCCGTCTTGTTTACATTACGCGGACGCTCACCATCATGTTCCCGTCTATTTTGACTGCCTTTGGATACAAAAATATATTACCCTAACCAAACAACCTAACCTAACCTAACCTAGATTAGCCTACCTAGTATTATAGATTTAGCCTACAAGTATTTATTTTATTATAAGGGTACGATTTAAGTTACTGGACACCTATTTGACAGGTACCACCGAGGATTTAATACATATTTTTTTTCGGTTTCCACGCATCCAACACCAAGCTACACCTTTTTCTGCTCCGGTAATAGTATTGAAAACGATATAATAACTTTTTAAATATGGTTTTCGACGAGAATAAAACGGCGCGTTTATGCCGAAAATCGGCGACGGGGGGAGTCCGTCGTCGCGGTTTGTTTACCCAGGACGCTCGAGGTTACTACGGCAGGCTGTTTTACTTGCCCCCTGCTGGCCACATATATGACGATTAGTCTAATTCACAGGGGGGGGGGGGGGGGGCCCCCCCCTCAACCCTGTCCTGTATCCCACGGCCTATAACGCAAGTCTTTATAAAAAAATGGACCCAACAACTGGTTATATAAGCTTAGCCATTTGAAGTCGACCGCCAAGGCGGGACCGGGAAGTCACTCCGAGCGTAAAGTAAACAAAGCGACGCTACTTCCACGAACGCAACCGAGTTGTCTTTATATTTCGTCTCATATTATCATTATTAAAGTGTCCCCATTGCAATTTTAGTATTTCGTACACCAGAAAAGGGTGTAGCTTGGTGTTGGATGCGTGGAAACCGAAAACAAATATGGGTAAAACGCCGATGAAAGTACCGTCGGTCAATAAAAATACAGATTTTCATATGCACATTACGCATATAAAAACTTTCTGTATATAACTTTCATTGGTATATTCATAAAGAGCACACTCTAAGCTATTCATAAGTCACTTAAAACACTAAAATCGGCTTACAGTAGCCATGTAATAACATGGTGAACCTTCGTGAAAGTGGCGCAAAACGGCGAATTTATTGGTGGATGGTGGAAAGTTCTGGGTTTACCGGATGTTGGTACCACCTATAACATTGGTAATTTAATTCATATCTTTCTTATACCCACTACATATGATTCAGAAAGCCTTCAGCTTTGCATATATATGCATATTTTGTACCTAGGTCACATAATACTTACCAAAGTCGATGTTAGGCCATCAGAATTGTCTCAATATTATCCTATTTTCACCAATTTAAGCAGCTCCTCATTGTCATACACAACGTTCAGTTATTCACAATTGTAAATCATGTGTGGAAATGCTGATACTAAAGCTACATTCTCCATATTAGCCTGAAATATGACGAGAAATCGAAAATCCGCCATTTTTCTTCACTGAATGAGTAAGACTGGCCTCTTAGTTCTTAATCCATTACACTATTCTTCAATTATATACGAAAACTACATAAAAGCATGTCAATAAATAAATGTAACACATATTTATTACACAATTCGCGATTTATAGCCATTATTTGCAAGGTAGCCTAATTACAAAAAATTAGACATCGTAGTTCGGAAAATGGCTTTGGCTTCAACTTGATACACTTATGGTGACCATATCTTCCTTTGAAATATTGTATATAGAATATAACATATAAGAGGTAGATTTATGCGATAAAGGTAACATCAGGCCACCCAAAACAATGGTAGGCCTACATTTATTGACCGACGCAAAAATCGCGTACGTTTTTATAAAAATCTGTATGTTACCACATGTACATTTCATACCTCAAGAATTCGAACACACTGAGCCAAAACCTTACCAGTCTTGTCCCGGCAGCCATTTTGCATGCAGGTGATCTAGTTTTGTGAATATGAAGAAAGTTTTAGACCTTGTCCGCACCGTGAATCGGCGAATCTTGCTCTGCCTCGCAGATATATTCACTTAATAACTTGTAGGACCTATGGAAATGCTTAAATATGATATATTTTACCTTTAAAGTGACAATTGATAGTGTGTGCTTCCAGCTGTTTTGTGTAAACAAACCGATGAAAAAAAAAAGGAAGTATAATCCCCAGCTGAAGTTGGAGGTTCGCAATTATGGTAGGTGAGACCGGAGTACTTTTATCGGCGTTTTACCTCTATTAAATCGTTGGCGGTACCTATCAAATAGGTAGTCCAGTAACTAAAATCGTACCATTATAAGTAGCCTATTTATAGATGAGGTACGATTTTAGTTACTGGACACCTATTTGACAGGTACCGCCAACGATTTAATACATTTTTTTTTTCGGTTTCCACGCATCCAACACCAAGCTACACCCTTTTCTGGTGTATGAAACACTAAAAAAGCAATGGGGACACTTTAATAAAGATAATATGAGACGAAATATAAAGACAACTCGGTTGCGTTCGTGGAAGTAGCGTCGCTTTGTTTACTTTACGCTCGGAGTGACTTCCTGGTCCCGCCTTGGCGGTCGACTTAAAATGGCTAAGCTTGTTGGGTCAATTTTTTTTATAAAAACTTGCGATTTAGTAGCAGTCTCTACGTTTCCAACGTAGGGCTTATGATCTCAGCCGCTACCACAGCGGGCCGATTTATCGGTACTCACGCGAAGTAACCAAATAATCTCTAGAGTTGCACCTCAATTCACTACTAGGCACGTTGTACACACTCAGAGACGACTAAGAAGGAAGAGAAAGCGAAGGAGAGAAAGAATTGTTATAGTTACCCATTTAATCTAGCTGCTTTCCTCTAAGCCATGCTCCATGTTCTATGAGCCTGCGCCAGGACCTGCCAAAGTATCAGTCACTTCGCGCCCACCGTCGATGTCACACGCCTTTTTTGTCTGTGCTTCGCGAGTGCCTGCTTTGCATCCCCTTTGCTTCGACTTAGTGAGTGTGAGCCTTTTCAGGCTGTTGAGGTTTTAGAAGGATGTTCAGTGATGTAGGCAGCACTTTATTACGGATTTATGGCGTGTTTATGGGTGTGCGCGTAGTGCTGGAGACGTGTTTATTTATTTGTTTTCTTCGGGGGTGGTTGGTCCTCAACGCCGCGTAGCGGTCGTTGTGTGTCTATTCTACCCTCGCTTTTCGGATTCATGTTCACTTTAACTACCCCTTAACGTAACTTGGGGGGGATATGCTTCCCGCGGGATGCATTGTGTTTCTTTCCCTTTTTGACGTGCTTTTTGTTTTATTGTTTTTTCATATGACTACGTGTCGATGTTTTACAAGACTTGAGCATGAGGTTTCTCTGGATTCTGCTTTTGTGCGAGCAGAGGCCACACAGCCTTTATTCTCTCACAAACATGCTGCTTTGGTATCAACTGACCTTTAGCCCTTCTGACTTGTTTATTAAACCTGTCCATAGTTGGTGGTCTTGTATTTCGTTCGCCTGTTCACGCTTTTGTCAGTTCCTTTTAGTTTCCCCGGGCCTATTTGGCTCGTGGATACGTGGTTCTGGTGAAAATGTCGGTCAAACCCTAGGCTATCCTCCTTTTATTTTATTAATTTAACGTAATTGTGGGGCTTCTTGGGCAGTGTTTAACTTTGTTACTAGGTTTTTTCACTCAGGAATTGACGCTGCCCTAGTGTTTTCTCTTTTATGTGAATTGTGTAACTAGGCTAGGCCTGTGTTTTTTAACTTGAGCTGATATGACCACCGTCGGAGTGGGCCACATAGTCCTGTCCTTCTGTTTTCCTCTTGTCTCTACTGACTTGCTGGTTGGTCTTCTACGCTCTTGTTACAATTCTCATTATATTATGTGTTTAAGCTAATCGTTTTTTTTACTTGAGCTGCGCGCCGTTGGAATGATCCACACAGGTCCTTTCCTTCTGACTTCCTTTTGTCTCAACTGACTGGGAGGTCTCGGTCTCGTAGCTCTCGGTTAAATTCTCGTTTTTCTTACATTTACATGTTTCTGTTCTTCCCCTGCTTGTGGTTACTTGATCACAATAAAGGGTGGGGATGTCTGGAAACTGTACGCGATAGGGGCCCCGCTCACAGGGAGGATATGCTTGGACAAGTTGACTCGATTTTCGTGTTTACTCACGTTTTTCGCCACACAGGCAAGGGTCTTCTGGTGTCCTCAGCTCCTTCATCTTTTGAAATCCGCCCTACAAGCGCCTTTATCTTTTTGATGTGCCCTGTGCCTTGTCAAGGCCTAGGCCACATAGCTTTTTCACTTGACTTGGTTTATGCGCCCTGTTCTGCCCCCTATTTCATGTACCTGGACATGGCGTCTTGGACAACGGCTGATTGGCTGTTTTTCCTATCCCTTATGTCATGTTCCTGTGTCCTCCTTCTGTACCTGGTTCCCGCCCTACAGGTGGCCTCCTTTTATACTGGGTGGACCACGGACCACCTGAAAAGTCCTAGGACTCGACCCAAAGTGGCGATGTCCTGTGTGTTTTGGATTCCCTCCCCGCCCCTATTTACACTTATAGGGTACTGTTGGGTTGCTCACACTTGGCCTTTTCCTTCCAGCTGGTGCCCGCTCTACTGCCGGCTGTCCCTACGCCGCCGCCACTTCGCCACCTCCTCCCTCCGCTCTCACAGAGGGTTCTCAGGTATTTCGGATGGGACAAATTTCCCAAAAATTTGGTTTGGACCTGTTCCCAGGGTTGGGCCTCGCTAAGGGGCTTGTCCCAGCCCTGGTGTTGAGGGTCTCCGGTGTGGGTGGATTTTATTTGACTTTCCTGATATACTTGCTACTTAGCTTTTTACTGGATATTGTCTTACTGAGTATTACATGCTGATTTGGCTATACTGCCTCATATTGCCTGTCTCACCTCCACTGGTGGGTAATGCTTCCCCCATTTTTCAGTGCTGTGATGCCGGCTCCTCCCTGCTCTCGGCCGACGTGTCATGCCCTTTACCTTGTCAAGGCCTAGGCCACATGGCTTTTTCACTTGACTTGGTTTTCAGCGCCCTGTTCTGCCACCTTTTTTCATTGTACCTGGACAGGACTCCTTGGACGACAGCTGCTTGGCTGTTTCCTCTCCCTTGTGTCCTCCTTCGGTACCTAGTTTCCGCCCTACAGGTGCCTCCTAGTATACTAAGTGGCCCCCAGGACCTCCTGAAAAGTCCTGGGACTCAACCCAAAGTGGCGATTGTCCTGTGTGTATTGGATTCCCTCCCCTTCCCTATTTCCTCTAATAGGGTTCTGTTGGGTTGCTCACACTTGACCTTTTTCCTTCCTGCTGGTGCCCGCTCTCCTGCCGGCGAGACCTTCACCGCTTCGCCCCCTCCTCCCTCCGCTCTCCCGGAGGGTTCTCAGGTATTTTGGGTGGGGTCTTTTTTCCCCAAAGGCCTTGGACCTGTTTACCAGGGTTGGGTCTTGCCAAATGGGCTTGTCCCAGCCCTGGTGTTTGTGTTCTACTGTGTGGGTGTCTTTTAATTGACTTTCCTTGCTACTTGGCATCTTCCTGGATATTGTCTTACTTGGGTTTCAACTGCTATTTTGGCTCTACTGCCTCATACTTTTCCCCTGTCTCACCTCCACTGGTGTGTGACGCTCCCCCCCCATTTTTCGGTGCCGTACTGACAGGTCCTCCCTGCTTCTGCCTGACATGCTTTCGGTCGGGGGTGCTGCCTCCACACGGCCTGCTACGCCAAGGATGTCTACGACCCCCGCCGATGTGCAGTTTGTCTCTCCGCCCTTCACCTCCTGGACGCACCCTGCTTCGGAGGAAGGCCGACGGGCCTAGATCTCCTGGTGTCCTCTGGCTCTTCATCTTTTCTAGAATTCCGCTATACAGGCAACTTTTCTACTTTTTGATGTACCCTGTCTATCTGTATCTGGTAATCGGCCACATCGCCTTTTTTCTCGGTTATTGATGGAGTTGGTGCCCTGTCTCCGTTTGAATGTATATATGGTCCTGGATATGGCTACTTGGCTGATTTCCTATCCTCTGTGTCCTCCTGTGCTTCATTTCCGCCCTACAAACGGCCTTCTAGTGTACTAGGTGGGGTCAGGGACCTGTTGCCTAGTCCCAGGACTCTGCTCGCGTGGCGATTGTCCTGTGTGTCTTGGATTCCCCCTCCTATTTGTACCGCTTAGGTGTCGGGTAGCTCACACTTGCCTTTTTACTGCCAGGGGGGTTCGGCCTTGACTCCGCGTTGTGTTTACACACGTTTTCCGCCAAACAGACGGGGTGTCATCTGCCTCTTCCTCTTTCTATAGAACCTCGCTCCACAGGTGGGTTTTATAGTCTTGGATGTACCCTGTGCCCTGTATCTGTCACCAGGACTCGGCCACGTGTCTTTTTCCTCTGGTTCTTTATGCCCTTTGCATTCACATGCACCCAGGGACCGGCTGCTTCGCTGGGTTTCCCCCCCTTGATGTGTCCTCTGTTAATTTCCTTCTGTGCCTCGAATCCGCTCCACAGTTGGCCTCTTTCTCCTAGATCGCCACAGAGCCTCGCTGACAGGTCCTAGACCTCCGCTCACGTGGCGTTGGTCCTGTGTGTATTGGATTCCCTCCTTTCTTAATTGACCTTTTACCGTCCATCCCCACCGTGGCCTCCACTTTTGTGTCTGGCCTGCTGCTCCGCTCCTCGGTCTTCTCTGGGTTCTTCAGCCCTACGTTGCATTCGCTTTTCCTGCCCGGTCCAGGACGTTCGCCACCCATTGCCGTCGACTGGTTCGGGTGGTTTCTCTGCTCGTCAGCACCTGCCGACGTCCACAGCCACCTCCTCCTGCCGGCCCTTTTACGTCCGGGACTGACGTTCCTGGGGGTGGCTTGGCAGGAGGCTTTCTTGCTTGTGCTAAGCGACACATGCTCCGCACGATGGGAGGTCGTGGCGAAGCCCTCGTCGTCCTCCTCCAACCATGCGAGTGGTGGTCCGTCGCTGGCAAGCAGCCCTGGGGCTTGGGCTATGGGACGGGCCACGGGGGGCGTTGTATACGCTCCTCCCGTGGCCGTTCGTACCCGGTTTGCCGTTCCGTCCTGTGGGTGGACTCTGCTGGCAAGTTCCGGGACCCTCGTCCTCCACTGCCTTGCTCGGACGGGAGGGGGACAGGCCGGAGCGTGAGGCCCGCTCTCCGTTTTCGTCAGGACGGCCAGGTGGACGGGGGTTTGGCCATGGTAGTTCCTTTCTCCATGACACCTTAAGGGAGGCTATGCTCCGCCCAACGCGTTGCTCCTCCTGGCCCATACCCTCTCCCCTCAACCAGCCGTCTCATTGACTTGGTGGTGGGCCTGACGCAAAGCGCCCGCACCGGCTTCTCCCGCCCCCACTTCCTGCGCTAGCCACGCCGGTCGTGGGCACGACAGGGTATAGTAGGGTCTGGCCTGGAGGTGGAGGTCTCAACCTCCTCTCGGGCGCCCTCCCCGTCATCGACGCAGTGTCTCAGGAGGTGGCCCAGGTACTCCGGTCCATGTATGGGGGAGGTGCCGTCGCGATAACATCTCCACACATTGTGTCCTGGCCACACTCGCTGTAGTCGTCCGTGTCACAGGCCTGGGGTTCACCATCGCTATTTCACATGGCGGTCCTCCCACCTTCACACTGGGAGCCATGGACCCTCCACTGTGCTCCTGTTCCCCCGGGTCGGGTGTCCACGTCCACACTTGTCGTGTTCTGCCCGTTCTCGTTCACGAACGTGTTCTGGGTGTTTTCCCGGCTGGGATCTTTACCTTGGGCGGCACTGACCGTGCCTTTAGGCCAGCTCGGACTCGACTACCTTGTTCTACTGGTCCCCTAACACTTCCCTGTATCGCCCCCCCCTTTACTGGCTGTGGCCAGTACCGCGCTTGCTACATATGAGACTATCACACTGGGTCGCTCGGGGCTCGCTCGCGGCAGCGGTGCCCTGGCCTGCTCCCCCGGCGGCCATCTGGATAGCCACAGATGCGTCGTGTGAGGGGGGTGGGGCTCCCGATCTAACATGGGTCTTCGCCACCACGGCATGTGGTCAGGGCTCTTCGCTTTCGCGTCCGGGCCATGATCCTGTTGGTCCCGTTCTTCTTCCTGCGGGATCGCTGTCTTGCCCTGGCGGGCTTGTCGGTGGCCTTTCGGTTGGTCTTCTTATCCGCTGATGCCTTCGGCACGGACTGGAGTGGGTGACAGTTGGTGTCCACATTGCCTCCGCCCGTCGCACTCCTCATGTGCTACGTCCTCCACGGGCTGGGATTTTTCTGGAGCAGGGTTTGGTTGATCGCGCCCATGTGGCCGGCCCGTGCTTGGTACGCTCCGCTATACATACGTGTACTGGGTTCCCGTCATTTGTCCGTTCACGTGCATTGTACCGGCTCAGACGGGTTGCTTTTCGGTAGTTAGGGTGTACTGTAGGACGATCAGGTCCCACCTCACCACTGCCCCGCCCAGTCGTCCCTGTGGATGATGTTGGTGTGGTGCTAACCATGCCTCAGCACGCCTCGCCGGAGTCCCCCCCCGCTGCACTTGCTCCTGCAGTCTCGGTTACCACACCAGCCTTAACAGTGTTCCAAAGAGACTGCACCTTCACAAGACTCTTCTGTCAGTTCGACAATTGGCCTATGGAACACTAAAGTCCTGCCCCACCGCTGCTCCAACATGTCAACTCTGTTGCCAAACGGCTGAAACAATGGTGTCGTGTTCCGTTCCCCTCCCTGTCTCCGGCTTTCTCTTGGGCCGGGTTGGGGCCCTAGGGCCCTTGTTGGCATTGGTGTCATAAATGTTTGTGTGGCTGGGTGGTTGCCGCCTTTTGACCTCGGCTTGGTTGATATGCTTCATCGGCGCTGGCTGATGTCTCCGTGGAGGGCTTCAGTCATCTTGGATTGGGTTCCCTAACTGGCTCCGTGACGCTGGGTAGTGAGCACACAGCTCCCTCGGTTACGTTTGTGTTCCGTTCCCTTCATCACTGGTTTGGGACACTCGCCGGCATGTACGGTCCTACATCTTTCGAGGCCGCCTGCCCGCTCTTGGGGTACCCTTAGCGGCCTTGACGGGGCTGGTGCTCCCTCACAAGGGGTGTCACCTTTCTGAAGACCTGCTTTAGGCTCCGTCCAGCTCCAAACCATAGCCAGGGCCCCTTCCCTCGGGTTCGTCACTTTGACCCCTTCTGTTCGTTTTGTAGACTCGTATGGCACTTCGGCTATGCCAGATTCGCGCCCTGTTGCTTCTGTGTGTGCCACTGTGCCGGGACGGGCTTCGGTGTGCACATACCTCTCCATGCCCACGGCCAGGCTTCATATGCCTTGGGTCGCGTTCCATCAACGTGTCCCCTGCTTCTCTTCCTGCTGGCTTCGTCCCATACTGTATTTTCTTCCTTTCCCTGACAAAGGGGGGGGGGAGGTCTTTTTTGTATGCTTGTACAAAGCCTTTCTTTCAATACATGTCTGTTTGGTATGGAGGATGTCGCTCTTACGGTTTTTACATTATGACTACACTGTCTACGGGTTTTACCTTGGTATGCTTATGCCGCATACCCATATCTTGTACATGACGAATGTCGGATGATGTCGTCAGCCGGCTATACCTTGCCATTTTGTTTTGTAAACACTTAACACCTGCCTTCACTTACGGTTTTCGCTCTTACACTTTTTCCCGTTCTGACTCCACTGTCTTCGGGGTTCTGTGTTGGTATACTTATGCCTCCTACCCGTGTCATGTACCTCCAGAGTGTCGTCTGATGGCGTCCGCCTGCTCTGCCGTGCCTTGTGTTTTTGTGAATACTTTCCACTTGGCTTCACTTTAGGATTTCGTTCTTCCAGTTTTTACTTTCTGACTCAACTGTCTACGGGTTTTGTGTTGGTATGCTTCTGCCTCCTACCCATGTCGTGTAACTACAGAGTGTCATGTGGTGACGTCCACCGTCTCCTGTGTCTCTTCCTTTCCCTAAAACAGGGGGGGGGGGGGGGTTTGTATGCTTGTACAAAGACTTTCTCTTTCAATACTTGTCTGAACAGTACTGTCTGTTTAGTGTTACGGATGTACCTATTAAGGTTTATTACATTTGGACTATACTGTCTACGGGTTTTTGTATTGGTATGCCTATGCCTCATACCCATGTCTTGTACATAAGAGTGTCTTCGGAGGTCATCCACATGCTGTGCCGTGCTGTTTGTTATTGTACTACTTTACAATTGTCTTCACCTTTCCCATGTTGGTGTGCCATTCCAAGGTCGACATGACCTCTTCCTTTACCTGCCTGTGCATTTTAGACCCTAGACTGATACACTTGTAACATGTACTTTCTTAATATGCACCGTACTGTTACGCTCTTTTTCCTATAAACTGATTTGTTTATTTGTCTCTTTTCTTGGTCATCTACTTTTGCTAAGGCTTGGGGTTTTTAAGGTTTCTTGGCTGTCCGCCTCCAATTTGGGATTCAAGCCCTACGTTGGAAACGTAGAGACTGCTACTAAATTGGGAGGTTTGACGACCTCCCTTATAACCAAATAAGGAAAACCTCTTATTTGGTAGCAGTCTCGGAGTATCCAACGACAGAGTATCCCGCCCTCATGCCGATCCCCTGCCCATCCAATTTTCTGGTCCGGTAATAGTATTGAAAACGATATAATAACTTTTTAAATATGGTTACTGATTACTTGATACCTTGATACTTTGGCAGGTCCTGGTGCAGGCTCATAGAACATGGAGCATGGCTTAGAGGAGAGCAGCTAGATTAAATGGGTAACTATAACAATTCTTTCTCTCCTTCGCTTTCTCTTCCTTCTTAGTCGTCTCGGAGTGTGTACAACGTGCCTAGTAGTGAATTGAGGTGCAACTCTAGAGATTATTTGTTTACTTCGCGTGAGTACCGATAAATCGGCCCGCTGTGGTAGCGGCTGAGATCATAAGCCCTACGTTGGATACTCCGAGACTGCTACCAAATAAGAGGTTTTCCTTATTTGGTTATAAGGGAGGTCGTCAAACCTCCTATTATAGGGCGTGGGATACAGGACAGGGTTGAGGGGGGGGCTCTGCCCCCTCACCCCCCCCCGTGAATTATAATAATCGTCATCTCTGTGGCCAGCAGGGGGCAAGTAAAACAGCTGGCCGTCACCTCGAGCGTCCTGGGTAAACAAACCGCGACGATCCGAAGCGACGACGGACTCCCCCCGCCGCCGATTTTCAGCCCAAACACCCCGTTTTATTCTCGTCGAAAACCATATTTAAAAAGTTATTATATCGTTTTCAATACTATTACCGGACCAGAAAAAGGTGTAGCTTGGTGTTGGATGCGTGGAAACCGAAAAAAAATATGTATTAAATCCTCGGTGGTACCTGTCAAATAGGTGTCCAGTAACTAAATACCTGTAGTACCATAGATGATTTATGTTGTATGTCGGTAGCGGTAGTGGTACACCCGGTAACTACATCCGGTTAAATGTTATATTAATACCACAAATTTTGTTGATATATTTGAAGATAAATATTGAATCTATATGCTCTAAAGATCATAAGAAAAGTTGTTTTAATCCTCGGCAAAACTTAATAAAAAAGTATGGTACTAAAATTTCTTTTTCGTAACAAGGTTGTCAATACGGTACTTCCAGTTATCGATAGCTCTAAAGATCATATGAAATGTGTTAAACCCTCGGAAAAACCTAATATAAAAGTATGGTACTAAAATTTAATTTTCGTAACAAGGTTGTCAATACGGTACTTTCCCGTTATCAATGTACTGTACAATCAAAGCTGAAGATTGCAGAGTAAACACCATAGCCTTCATCGACTTTCTTTCACCTTCGTATAATCGACAACCATTTTTTTGTTTTTCTTTTTTTTACTAAGGGATTAGTACTCAACCAGTGGGGGTGTGGGGGCAGCAGCCCCCACCCATAATACTAGGTTAGGTTAGGTAAGGTTGTTAGGTTAGGCTAATGTCTTTTCAAATCACTATCGGGGGCGTGTCTCAACATCGATCAATAGGCCTAATGGGGAAAATAGGTTTTCCCGAGATTTCTAATTACAGTAATTACAAACACTATATATTGATGCAAATGAACAATTTCTTTTATAAAAAACACTCGGAAAATTTGTGGTATTAAAATAAAAAAATTCCCTACATCCTTCCCGGCCCCCGGGATTTGCCCCCTCTCACCTCCCCCATGACATATTGTCATCATATAGGCTATATTGCCAGCAGGGGGAATAGGCCTATAGGCCTAGCCGAAAAAAATCGCTGTCAAAATAGACGCGAAGTTAACCGCGGCGATCGCCCTATGTAAACATGACGACCGTACGCCCGGAATCTACATAGGAAAAACTAAATAAGATGGTCACCAATTTTCCCATGGATTTTTTTATTTTTCCCTGTTAGTTTTCATCAATATATAGTGTTTGGAAATAATTACAACCCTCGGCGAAACCGTTTTCCCCATTATACAACGATCTTAAGACACGCCGCCCGATAGTGGGGAGGGCTATGAAGTACAGGGAAAATGAGGGGTTAAATGCGTAAACCGGCGATTAAAACGTATTTTAGCAAAACTTGGCTCGGGTTTTAAGGTATTTCTAAGGCCTAAAACCCAATATTTCGAAAATCCGAGCCAAGTTTTGGCCAAAGCTGGCTCGGATTTTGAGTTTGTAGATAACAAAATGACAGTAACCTCATTTAGAAATTTGGCTCAGGTTTCCCGAAATTGCAAAGCCATAAAACCCGAATTTTGGAAAACCCGAGCCAAAAAACTTGGCTCGGATTTTGCGAATTTTAAGAGTAAACAAATTACAGTAACCTAATTTAGAATTTTGGCTCATGTTTCCCTAAATTGCAAACCCCAAAAAGCATAATTTTGGAAAACCCGAGCCAATTTTTGGCAAAACTTGGATCATATTTTTAGAATTGAAAAAGACTAACTAAATGTCGGAAATCGGCTCATGATTTCCCTAATTTCAAAGCCATATAACCAGATTTATCGAAAACGTAGCACTTATTTAAATCATAAATATCCAGTAACATAGACCTAGTACATTGGATACAAGCCTAATCCACACGTAACGCCTACAATGTGTCCGTAGTAGGCTACCTAGTAGGCCTACGTGGGATACAACATGGCGGTTGGGCCGGCGCCCATTTAGTAGCCTAGCGGTATTCGGCCGTATCTGTAAATACGAATGCGAGTCACTTCGAGCGAATTCCTGATCGAGTGGATGCACAATCTAACCTAACTTAACTTAACTTAACCTAACCTAACCTAAATGCGCCTCCGCTCGAATATGAATTCGCTCGAAGTGTCCAGATACCATAAATACTACCGCAACTACGAATCTTGTTTCTGAGACCTAGTAGGCCTATATTAACCTAACCAAAACAACCCAACCTATCGACAGAGATGGACAGGTGGAGTGGATTAAAAAGCTGGTGGACAGACCTCGGGAGACAGGTGAAAATGGCGTGTGTACGAATCGGTGCCGTCTATAGGAAGGTATTGACAACCATGTTACGACAAAATTCCATTTCAGTACCATAGCCTAGGCTATATTTTTATTAGGTTTTGCCGAGGCTTAACCCTCTCACCACGGAAGGCCTCTTGAACGCCCATAAAAAAGCATATAACAGGTTCCCGGAAGGCCTCTTGAACGCCCAGTGGTTGAAAGCCTGTGAGCTTCGTGTGCGAGGCGTCGGTCCGACGCATGTAAACAACAGCCGGCTGGACCGACGCCCCGCATCTCCGGCCACAAGAAGGAGAGCGTCGCTTGTTCGTGTGTGCCTGTATGTTGTTGTTAAGTATCGAAAAGTGGTGTAAAGTGGCTGTTTTGGCCATAAAGTTATCTCCAATGAAATCATCATCACAGCTCAACCAGTTGACTTAGAGAGCTCTACTTAATGCCATTCTACAGGTAAATAACACAGCTACGCTTGGAATGCGGGAAGCAGTCTGATTAACGAATATACGGTAGCCTAGACGTTTTTCGGCCAAAACACCCGGGTTTCGAGGAATATAGCCTATATATAATACATAGCCGGGGCTGGAGGGTTAAAACACATTTTCATATTATGTTTAGAGCATATAAAATCCATATTTGTTTTCAAATATTGCAAAATAATTGGTGACCAACTTATTTAGGCTAGTTATAGCCTACTTCTACATCCATCTCAAGAAAACCGAGAAAAACAAAACGCTAAAATTCGCTGTGAAATCAAAACTAGAATTTTACCAATAGGCCTACTTCAGTATAACTAAATAAGTTGGTCACCAATTATTTTGCAATATTTGAACACACATATAGATTGTATATGCTCTAAACATAATATGAAAATGTGTTTTAAGCCTCGGCAAAACCTAATAAAAATATATAGTACTAAAATGGAATTTTGTCGAAACATGGTTGTCAATACCTTCCTATAGACGGCACCGATTCGTACACACGCTATTTTCACCTGTCTCCCGAGGGCCGAGGTCTGTCCACCAGCTTTTTAGTCCACTCCACCTGCCCATCTCTGTCGATAGGTTGGGTTGTTTGGTTAGGTTAATATACTAGGTTTCAGAAACAAGATTCGTAGTTGCGGTAGTATTTACGGTAACTGGACACTTCGAGCGAATTCATATTCGAGCGGAGGCACATTTAGGTTAGGTTAGGTTAGGTTAAGTTAAGTTAGGTTAGGCTAAGTTAGGTTAGGCTAAGTTAGGTTAGGTTAAGTTAGGTTAGGTTAGGTTAGGTTAATTAGATTGGATTGTGCATCCGCTCGATCAGGAATTCGCTCGAAGTTCCTCGCATTCGTATTTACAGATACGGCCGAATACCGGTAGGCTACTAAATGGGCGCCGGCCCAACCGCCATGTTGTATCCCACGTAGGCCTACTAGGTACTACGGACACATTGTAGGCGTTAGGTGTGGATTAGGCTTGTATCCAATGTACTAGGTCTATGTTACTGGATATTTATGATTTAAATAAGTGCTATGTTTTCGATAAATCTGGTTATATGGCTTTGCAATTAGGGAAATCATGAGCCGATTTCCGACATGTAGTTAGTCTTTTTCGATTCTCAAAATACGATCCAAGTTTTGCCAAAAATTGGCTCGGGTTTTCCAAAATTATGCTTTTTGAGGTTTGCAATTTAGGGAAACATGAGTCAAAATTCTAAATTAGGTTACTGTAATTTGTTTACTCTTAAAATTCGCAAAATCCGAGCCAAGTTTTGGCAAAACTTGGCTCGGGTTTTCCAAAATTCGAGTTTTATGCCTTTGCAATTTCGGGAAACCTGAGCCAAATTTCTAAATGAGGTTACTGTCATTTTGTTGTCCACAAACTCTCAAAATCCGAGCCAGCTTTGGCCAAAACTTGGCTCGGGTTTTAGGCCTTATAAATACCTTAAAACCCGAGCCAAGTTTTGCTAAAATACGTTTTAATCGCCGTTTTACGCATTTAACCCCTCATTTTCCCTGTACTTCATAGCCCTCCCCACTATTTCTTACAGTAGATCCTCTGGAAAAAGGCAAACTATGCCTGTGTATCCAGCTCAGTACCAGTACTGTACTTGCACTGCTGCGGTCGTTCACGGTGTTGGCGGCGGCGGTAGCAGACGCAACATTTTTACTATTCTGTATTTTTGTTTTATAATCAAACTTCAAATCTTGTCTTCCCCATGCTTTATCAAGATTACTTTCAAACTCCCTTATTGATTCGGAATCGACTACATACTGGGGCAGTGCGTTCCACTCATTTACCACTCTATCACAAAATGAGTTCTTCGCCTTCTCAAGCCTATTTCTTTCTTTGTAAATTTTCTTAGAGTGTCCTCTCGTTCTTGTTCCCTCCCGCATCAAAAAGATACCTTCACACACATCCTCATCGTACTTTCCTGACACTATCTTAAAAGTCTCTATCATATCCCCTCTCTTTCTCCTATATGCCAGTGTCGGAAGTCCCAGTGTCCTCAACCTCTGCTCATAGCCCGCGTTCTTCAACGCTGGTACCAGCTTGCTAGCTCTTCTCTGCACTTTCTCCACTGCTTCTATATCCTTTACCATATATGGAGCCCACACCTGGTTTGCATATTCCAGGTGTGGCCTAACCAGCGCTGTATATAGATTCCTGAAGATTTCTTCGTCAAGTGACACAAATGTCCTCCTTATCAGCCCTACAATTCTATTGGCTTTGTTTATCTTTTCCGCTAAATGTTCTGAGAAATTTAACTTATTATCTACTCCTATATCCTTTTCTGCACTCACTTCCTCCATCGCTCATACAGTATCCTACCTTGTCTATCTTGCTGGTGTACCGTTCCCGCATAAAACGTGTTCGCATAAAACGAGTCTCGATTAAAACGACCGACCTAAAATATTAATATTTAATTTTTGATCAGAACGAATGTGATCACATAAAACGAATCCGCCGCCAAAGTGGGGCAAATCCGAGGAGTTTTCATATAGAGCGCCGAAATATCGTACAAAACGTACGAAATATCGGACGCTCCTGACGGAAATTTACGCTCCAGTGAACATTATATGCCACCTCGTTTATCGACCAAATCCGCATGTACTGTACTTGCATTTTTTTGGATGAAAAGGCATTAACCAATGCTCAGACCATCCCTTCATGCCCTCCACATCTCCTTGAAGCAAACCCATATCTTCCTTACTCCTCACTCTTCTATACAGTTTAGTGTCATCCGCATACAGGTATACCTCACTTCCATTAGTTATAACTTCAGGCAAGTCGTTGATAAATATAACGAACAGCAGTGGTCCCAACACAGATCCCTGAGGTACCCCACTTGTAATTTCCCTCCACCCCGAGCCTATTCCATTCACCAGTACCCTCTGTCTCCGATCTTTCAGGAAGGCTTCTATCCATTTCACACATTTCTCCCCTATATTATAGCTTCTAACTTTCTCTATTAACCTTTTATGTGGGACCTTATCGAAGGCCTTCATAAAATCGCAATATACCACGTCTATTACATCACCATCTTCTAGAATTTGCATCCAATCATCTACCACCTTAATTAGCTGTAGTACCGTCGACCTCCCCGGCAAGAATCCGAACTGTCTCCCACTGAAAAGTTGGTTTGACTTCATATGATCCATTATTCCTTCTCTAATTACCGTTTCCATTAGTTTACACACAACAATTGTCAAACTGACTGGTCTATAATTCCCTGGGTCATTTCTCTTTCCCTTCTTAAATATAGCTGTTATGTTCGCCTCTCTCCAGTCCATCGGGATTTGTCCTGTATTAAACGATACCTCAAATAACATTTTCAATGGCTCTACTAACATCTCCCCTCCTTCCTTTATGATTCTTGGGTGTATCCCATCCGGTCCCGGTGACTTACTTCTGTTCATGTTTTCTATAGCCCTTCTTATTCTAGCATGGGAAAACTCTACTAGTTCTAGTGCCGGTGCCTGTTTGATGGGAATAGTAGGCACTGCATCCTCCGACTCCACTGTTAGTACCCCCCCAAAGTATTTGGGCGGCGTGTCTTAAGATCGTTGTATAATGGGGAAAACGGTTTCGCCGAGGGTTGCAATTATTTCCAAACACTATACAGTATATTGATGAAAACTAACAGGGAAAAATAAAAAAATCCATGGGAAAATTGGTGACCATCTTATTTAGTTTTTCCCCTACTTCTTGTTGTTGAGGTTTGAGGGTAGTGAAGTAGTGAAGCGTTGAAGCTTAGATCACCCTCCCCAGGTGGAAGGGAACTCAGGGTAGACAGGATACACAGGGAGGATGTGGAAACTGTAGTCTTCTTCTTCTTCTTAGGGTTGTGATGTGCAATGTACACGGAGTAGGAATCTCCAGATATTTGCACAGGCGTTATTGGCATTGGACAGCTTTTTATGTGTTAGTTGGGTTAGTTAAAGTAAGATAGTACAGCATTGTAAGTCCTTTTTGTCTTGTCTGGAAGTAAATAGATGATAGATGTGTTAACTGAAAAGGGGTATGAAAATATTGGTTGGGATTAGTATTGGTAGCCTATAGCAAGGGGTAGGTCAATATTGGTTATATACCTTAGTCGTCAGGGAAGGGCATGAGTTCGGAGTTCCCGATGTACGGCAGCGTAGGAAACGACAAGTCGACAACAACAGTCAGAGTCAGAGACCGCTAGTACATTAATTATTTTGGTAGATATTATTATTCATATATAGTCAATATTGATTCCTATCGAATACAATAATATAAAAAAGCTCAATATTGAATCAATATTGACAATATATGACATAATATCTACCAAATATATTAATATGTAGCAGTCGGCTTACGGACCAAGCCGCAAGTATGGTCATCAGTATGTACCGCCCATTAGTAGCAGGTTAGTATCGTTCCGCACCCCAGTCTAGTACAGAAGGGTAATAAATACAGCAGGCTAGTGTTTATCTTGTTTACATTATAAATACGCACTATATGTACATTCTGTGTGTGTATGCATAGGCTATAGGGTGTGTAGGCTACTATTCATTGGTGACCAGTACATGCCAATATAATATATCATGGGCACCATAAACATACAGTACGTAATTGTCTTCCGTCGTCTGTCCAAAGTTAAATCCCAGTTAACTTTTCTGTGACAGGATCCGGGATCGGAAGCGCGCGAAACGGAGAACAATAGACCTCGGTTCCCGCTCGCCGGAGCCCACCCGTGAAGGGTCGACCTGTACGTCATCGATGACATATAGGTCCGTCCCAAACGGAGGTCAAAACGGAGGTATGGGAACCGCGCTTTATACGCTACCTGCCTTGCAGATTAGACCGCACCTCAATAGTACGGGAGGGTAATAAATACAGCAGTCCTTTTTTATACCATACCTGCCTTGCAGATTGGAGCCTGGATCGAGTCTTACGTAAATGCAAAATATATAGCCTTGTAATTCGTGATTGTATCTAACTTTGCGTGTATGGGTGACGATTAAAATAAGGCATAAAAACATAAGAAAATGGGAGCCTGCAGAAAGCCGATTGGGAGGCTCATCACCGCTTTTCGGCTACCAGCCGGATACTGAAGGTGTATCCGCCTATAGTAGGGGAGAGTGATGCTATATAGACCCGAGGTGGACTTTACTGGAACAAGTGGTGTGGGCTGGAAGGCTGGAACAAGTAGATCCAAGTTTCCATGGGTGCCCAAGCGAGGGAGAGAATGGGGGTTGCAAGAAGTTAGCCCAGTGGAGTCCGAGAGGTGAATCAACTCTGCAGCCTCCCCCACCCCCTTGATATAGCCCCGCATCCAGCTTTCTGGCGCTGTGATTGGCTGAGCCGCCCGCTCGGCCAGTCGATGTTTTGGCCGCGCGGCTTGAATATTTCTTTCCTTCGCTTCAACTCTTTTCTCTCCATAATAAGTTCCTGGAAGCTGGTTGCGAATGTCTTTTAGTGGCTTACGGGAGTATAGGGCTGGCACTGATGCATTAGACCTATTGCAACCAGAGGAAACGGCCTGTGGAGAGAGCGAGAACGAGTTTAAACGTGAAGCTGTAGGCTACACGTAGCTGTCAGCTCCGAAAACGGAGGCTTAATTCTGATTGGTCGGCCGGGAAAGTGTGGCATGTTTACCTCAAGATTCCAGAGTGTCAAACTCAGCTGGTTTAAAGGGAAAGTTAAAGGGATCGCGTTGATTGGCTGGCGGCCTTTTTACCTTAATAATAATTGTAGCCGTAAGATGTGACCTTCACTTTCATGAAAATTTGTTATTAACCCAGGAACTGCGGGGACTTAAAATGCCCCAGAACGAGAAGCCCACCACAGAAGCCACGAACGAACACCACACAGAAACACCCAAAAGAAAGGTCCACAGAACGAAAGGACCAGCTGACCGAGCCAGCCAATTCAGACAGGCCCAAGCCCGCAGGGCTAAGCAGCTCCAGGCTGCACCTATATACCCCTTCTAAACTGACCATTTTTCCACACCTCACGTACACTACCCCCTCTTGTCCTACACTCCTAACTACAAAGATGATGAACAGGAATATACATTCATATTAAAAACACCCATGCCCTGTCCCTACGTTGAGCCAATGCCAACACATCAGACAGCCATATAATTATATCTATGTATGTTCTTACATCCGAGTGTTATATATCTTAGAAGTTAAAACACCCACGCCTGTCCCTAGACCTCGTATATCATTTCCCATGACGAGTATTAGCGGCTCGCTTGGTGTAGTGACTAGCGTCTCGGACTTCCACCCAGAAGGCCCGGGTTCGCGCCCACGCTCGGCGCATTAAAGATTTTTCACAAGCACTGAGTCGTTACCATCCCTCATGAGCAAAGGGATGGGGTAGTAGTACAGGACCCCAATGGAAATACGCCTAATCGGCCTTATTGAGCTATCCTTAGCTAGCTTAGCATGCGCTAGCTTTAAGAACTATTATTATTATTATTATTATAGATATATGTAACCCGTGCTCAGTCGCCCCCTTGCATTATTCCTCTAGTAACTAAGTGTCTCTATAATATTAACTGCCACCAGTATTGATACGACATAGCGGCACTGTCCTTGTGTCGTTTTGTGCCAAGTACAGATCAACCAGGTTTCATCACCTTATTAGGACGACTACTACAATGTCGTCGTTCATCGATGTATGCAATCCTTAGTTAAGTATTAATATTAACATTCCCTAACATCTTGTCTTGCCAGACTAAGCTTTCTGAAGACCCATCGCCCCATAAATCTATGTATTCAATCCTTAGGTTAAGTATCTTTATCCGCCATTGTGTTCACCTTTTTCCATTTACTTTTCCACAATTGTCATACGTCTTCCACTTGCCTCCTTCGTATCCACAGTCCACTCTACGCCAATTTGCTTCGTGTCATGCACCCCTTACCCCAACCAGAGATTGTATAGATAACCTTGTTACCAGTATCTGTCATAAGTACCTCGAAACAATAACTAAGTACCCCTACGAACTGCCGCTTTTTTTGGTATATATATTTCATAGAAAACGCAGTTCCCAGGGCCAACTAATAGTATCCATAACCCCTCGTCCTGACGAAGAATAATACACCATGTTTTTCCCCACTTTACCCACAGTCAAGCACACACCTACAGTTCACCTCCTTTCCCCCCCCCCAGCCCCACAGTCTACATAATTCTATCTTTTCCAGACTCACATACCACCCCATAGTTGCATTCCCCGGTAGCATTTGGCTAACGTACTTTCACTGCCTTTTCAAACTCCAATATCAACTGCAGCCTAATGCCACCCCCACGCCCAGAGACCTTAGGGTCCAATTCCCCTATAGCCCCCCTGAACTCCTCCCCTCTCATTATAAGACCCCGCGCTTCTCTACTCTTGTCCGACCTAGCCTCTCTCTCATACCTCTTGAAGATCCTTGAATTGTCCGTTGCTAACGCTCTCCATCATTTCATATATATACTCCTATCCAGCCGACCTTCACTTAGTAGGCCAGAACAACATTAGAACTTTACTAACCCCTTGCATGCCATCTATTCTCTTACAACCCATTCACAACCCTGCACCCAATGGTCGTCGGTGCGAGGCTAGCCGCCTCACCAGTAACTAACTTCTATTGCCATACTTCCAGATAAATGTGGCAGAGTTAGCAACCCAGTCTCCACCACATCCAGCAAACCCTACAATTAACAACCAACCGAGTAAAGCCAGCTAGCCAAGGCACCTTCGGTTTTGGTATTAAGGACACCCACATCTGTCTCATACACAGAGGGTTATTACAAACACTGGTGATATGGCAAGCCCCTAGCCACAGCCGCCGGACGACTATCACAGAGAGACCCCCACCCCCGCAGAGGTATACCTGGCCCCTGTTTTGACTTCCGAGTCATTGCCAGGTAGCACAGGAATTCTTTCTATCAATGAACTAACCATGCATGACTAACACCTTTACTAACCTCTATTTACTCACAATAAACCATTTACCTTTCTTGCATGCTCTGATCACTAAATTAGCACCTCAGCTATACCATAGAATGAAGATTGAACAATCTAAGAGAGACGCTCCTATCACAGCTGTCCCCATCCTCCTCGCAAAGTAGATCCAGTCTCTCTCCTAAATACTTCCAGTATAGCCAAAATAGTACCTCTTACTAAGGTTCAGTTATATGAAAATATAAAGGCTTCCTATAGCCCTGTGCCACAACAGTAAATACCATCTTACCTAGTCCCCATATCTATTGAGAGCTCAAATAAGTCCATAAGACTCGAGATCCCTACTGTCTACAGGGTCCAGAACCGAGCCTATAAATCTAGCTCCCGCCCCCAGTCAAATCAGTTGAAAGCTAGACACCAACCAGTGGTCCTGCAGTGGACCAGTGGTCCAGTGGCCCTGCAGTTTACCTCTAGCTCTGCCCTTGTGTTGTTCCGGAGTTGAGAGATTCCAGATCCGGCAGACTCCGTGGCAGAGAAGACTGATAGAAGCATCTGTCCATGTACAAGTCCTAACGTGCACCTTATAACCTTCACACAAATTCGTGGGTATATAAGTGTGTAGCCAGCAACGATCGTCAAGAGATCCGACTTGAGAACTTCCTACATTTTGGACCATCTGGACGGCCGAGGAACCAGTCGTTAGCCCCCAACATCACCGGAAGCAAGATAACCAGGACCAGATCTACCAATACTATTCAAGATTCATGTTGCTAGTACTAAGTGTTATAGTACTAGCTTGATACTCACTTATTAACTTTCTATGAAGTGGCTAAAACCTTGCCCAGTGTAATTCATATTTAACCATTCCATTTGGGACGTACTAAGCGATCAGTGCTCTTTAATTAACAGGCGACCTTGACTCTCGTAATTACCTTATTCAGATATTAACTCTAGTGATATCTAACGTTCGCCCACTGATTTGTGTTCTACGTATTTCTGCCATAAGAATATAAAACTTAGATCAGTACCCCCATGAGGTTACTAGAGATTCCGTGTTCTACAATATACGCGTGTCTAATCCTAACTGTGAGCTGCTACTTGGGCACGCGACCAGCCAGCAAGAGGTCAAATCAGTGACATTGAATTATGCGAATATATTGAGGTCTTCCAGTAAAATAAAAACTTGCTAATTAAACCCGTGATCAGAAGAATATACCTGAACGTTGGAAGTGGGAGACTAGGCTCCATCCAGATCCGCTAATGCTAGCAGTTCCCTTCTATTATTTGTTTTGTGCGAGAATTACTATCTTTCTATACTCTTTATTTATTTACGTCAATAAACGTGAACTTGTGTCGTGTTACCGTGTGTTTATTTTGTGTTCTCTATTCCTCATACCTTGTATTGTGCATGCAGCCTTATATACCCAGTCATTCAGAACTCACATTACCCAAGTTAAACCTGTAGAAAAACAGGGCATAACAACCAACATACCCTAAAATACCTTGTCTTGCCAGACTAAGTTTCTGAAGACCAATCGCCCCATAAATCTATGTATGTTCCTCCCAGGTTAAAACACCCATGCCCTGTCCCTAGGTTGAGCCAATGCCAACCAGTTCAGACAGCCATAAATCTATGTATTCAATCCTTAGGTTAGTTATCTTTATCCGCCATTGTGTTCATCTCTTCCATTTACTTTTCCACAATTGTTATACGTCTTCCAATCACCTCCTTCGTATCCACAGTCCACACTACTCTATTTTGCTTCGTGTCCTACACCTCTTACCCGCCAGACTCTACCTACATGATGATGAACATGAATACACATTCATTTAATACACCCATGCCCTGTCCCTAGGTTGAGCCAATGCCAACCAGTTCAGACAGCCATAAATCTATGTATGTTCTTCCATCCGAGAAGTAATATGTTCACCCCCTTAAAATACCTTGTCTTGCCAGACTAAGTTTCTGAAGACCAACCGCCCCCATAAATCTATGTATGTTCTTCCATCCGAGAAGTAGTATGTTAAAACCCATGTCCTAATTGATAAGAAACTATGATACCCACGGGTACACCAGTGTATATAGAACCATTGTTCCTGTAAGACCTAGCCAGCAATGACTGAAGATGTTAGCCACCATGCAGTAACTTTAATTCTTACCCCAACCAGAGATTGTATATACAACCCTCTGTTACCATTGTCTCGACGCATTTTCGCCACGAAACAATACCGAAGTTAACCCTACGAACTGTCGTTTTCTTTGGTGTATATATCATAGAAAACTCAGTTCCCAGGAACAACTAGATCAGCAAGAAATAGTGTCAGATTAACAGTATCCATAACCATCGTATTGACTAGTAATAATACACCATGTTTTTCCCTACTTTGATCCACAGTCAAGCACACACCTACAGTTAACCTCCTCTTCCCCACAGCCCCACAGTCCACATGATTCTATCCTTTCCAGACTCATATACCATCCCGTATTGCTCATCCCCCGGTAGCATTTGGCTAACATACTTTCCCTGTCATTAACCCCAAACTCCAATATCAACTGTAGTCTAATGCCACCCCTACGCCCGGAGACCTTAGGGTCAAACTTCCACGTAGCCCCCTGAACCCTCTCCGTCTCATTAACCCCCCACGCTCCTCGACTCCTTTCCGACCTAGCCTCTCCACCATACCTCCTGAATATCCTTGATTTTTCCGTTGCTAACATTCTCCAACCTTTTATATATATACTCCTATCCAGCCTACCTTCCCTTAGTAGGACAGAACAACATTAGAACTTTACTAACCCTTTGCATGCCATCTATTCCCTCACAACCCATTCACAACCCTGTACCAAATGATCGTCAGTGCGAGGCTAGCCGCCTCGCCAGTGACTAACTTCTATTGCCATACTTCCAGATAAATGTGGCAGAGTTAGCAACCCAGTCTCCACCACATCCAGCAAACCATGCAATTAACAACCCAACCGATTAAACCAGCTAGTCAAGGCACCTTCGGTTTTGGTATTACGAACACCCACATCTGTCTCATAAACAGAGGGTTATTACAAACACTTGTGATATGGCAAGCCCCTAGCCACAGCCGCCGGACGACCATCACAGAGAGAGGGCGCGCACCTCCCCTTTTTTACCCACCCGAGGAGGGAGACCCCCACCCCTGCGGAGGTATACCTGACCCCTGTTTTGACTTCCGGGTCATTGCCAGGTACGTAGCACAGGAATTCTTCCTATCAATGAACTAACAATGCATGACTAACCCCTTTACTAACCTCTATTAACCCACAATAACCCATTCACCTTTCTTGCATACTCGGATAATCAAATTAGCACCTCAGCTATACCATAGAATGAAGACTGAGCAATATAAGAGAGACGCTCCTATCACAGCTGTCCCAGTCCTCCTCGCAAAGTAGATCCAGTCTCCCTCCCCTCAATACTTCCAGTATAGCCAAAATAGTACTTCTTACTAAGGCTCAGTTATATCACATTATGAAGGCTCCCTATAGCCATGTGCCACAACAGTAATCACCACCTTACCTAGTCCCCGTATCTATTGAGAGCTCAAATAATTCCATAAGACTCGAGATCCCTATGGCCTACAGGGTCCGAAACCGAGCCTATAAACCCAGCTCCCGCCCCCAGTAAAATCAGTTGAAAGATAGACACCAACCAGTGGCTGGCCCCCTTAAGTTGACCTCTAGCTCTGCCCTTGTGTTGTTCCTGAGATTTGAGTTCCAGAGCCGGCAGACTCCGTGGCAGATTTGAGATAGAAGCATCTGTCCACGTACAAGAAATCTACGTGCACCTTATAACCTTCACACACCAGTGGGTATATAAGCGTGTAGCCAGCAACGATCGCCAAGAGATCCGTCTTGAGAACTTCCTACATATGGACCCCCTGGACGGCCGCGCGGAACCAGTCGTTAGCCCCAACATCACGGACGCAAGATAACCAGGACCAGACCAACCAAGTACTACCCAAGATTCACTTTATTAGTACTACCGTGTTACAGTACTAATTAGAGACTCGCTTATTAATCTTTCTATGAAGTGGCTATATCTTTGCCCCAGTATAATTCATATACAACCATTCTATTGGGAAGTGCTAAGCGTATCAGTGTTCATTAATTAACAGGCGACATTAACTCTCGTAATTACCCCTATTCAGATATTATTACATAGAAGTAAAACCCTAGTGATATCTAACGTTCGCCCACTGATTTGTGTTCTACGTATTTCTGCTATAAGAATATAAAACTTAGATCAGTACCCCCCTGAGGTTACTAGAATTCCCGTGCTCTAAAAATACGCGTGTCTAATTCTAGTCTGTGAACTACTACTTGTGCACCAGAACTGCCAGTAATAAATCTAATTAGTGAAATTGAATCTATAAGTAACATTGATGTCTTCCAGTATATAAACTTGCGAACCAAGCCAGTGATCAGAAGAGTATACCTGAACGTTGGAAGTGGGAGACTAGGCTCCATCCAGACCCACTAATGCTAGTTGTTCATTTCTATCATTTGTCTTGTACGAGTATTCATACCTTCTTATGCTTCCTATTAATCATCTTCAATAAACGTGATCGTGTGTCTTGTTACCGTGTGTTTATTTTGTGTTCTCTATTCCTCATACCTTGTATTGTGCATGCAGCCTTATATACCCAGTCAGTTAGAACTCACATTACCCAAGTTAATCCTGTAGAAAAAACAGGGCATAACATTGGCGGCAGCGGTGGTTCTTGATTCGGATAAAAGGTTGCATTACATTGCAAGTTTGGAACAGCCAGAACACAATAACATCATGGCGCACCGTTCTCACATTCCCATCCCACATTATGATGGAGAAACTTACGAGATCGAAACGTTCATGGACATAGTGAAACCCGTACTTGACCTAGTTTATACCACGGACGCAGAAAAGATAGCCGTGACATTAACGCACCTGGGAAAAGCCGTTTCCCTGGTTGCCTACCAAGTGCACCCTGCTCTCACATGGGACGAATTTCGCCCAATAGTGATAGAAGCCATTAAGCCTTCGTTGGGCGTTTTCGTGGCCCACACCCGTATCCAAGACACTAAATTCGAAGGCGATCTAGATGCCACAGTGAATAAGATCGCCCAACATATAAAAGTTTCTTTCCCCACATTGACCAGAATCCAACAAGAGCAGCAGATTCTGGTCAACCTTGTATCAATATTGCCCTCAGCAGTAAAAGATCATTTCCGTGTGCACGATTTCGTCGGATATCAAAAAGATCTCATCACGATCCGACGTATTTTGGCCGTGCGCACAGAAGCACCCACCCAAATCGCTGTAATAAAGAGGTTTCCCACGAACCCGCAGCACCCCGACCACCAAAACTCCAAGAATGCCTACCCATCCTCATCCTTCCACAACAGACCCACCTACCCTTCCGGCAAGCCCCAACCCAGTAGGCCCCGGTTCCAACCTACCCTGCCACGCAGAATCTTCAACCGGAACAAAACCTACAACACCTACCAAAGTAAAAACCCTACATTAGTAATTATCAACCCCTATGATTTCCCTGCCTGTAGTGCTCAGTGTGCCCTCCATCAAATTCGTGACTCTGCCAAACCTCGCCCCTTTACTCCTCGCATTTCTGTAAATGAAGAGGAGTTGGGACAAGAGGAAGAAATGGAGGAAATGCACACCGGAGAAATAGCCCCTATCATGACCTCAGATGATACCGAGGAAACCCTGGAGGAGGTAGATACCGACTCCCAGGATTTTTAAAGTACCCCCCGCCCAAGATGGCCTCGGCGGGGGCCGAGCTGCCCCCATTTATTACATGGCCAAAATCAAGGACATTCCTGTCCGCTTGTTAATCGACACGGGAGCTGCCAAGTCATGTTTGTTCAAGTCTTATTATGATCAACACCACCGACTATTTGGCCCCTTGTCAACCACCAAAGCAGAACTAATCTCAGCTGCTGATACCTACTTAAATCTCCTAGGAGACACTTTGCCCCTGTCAGTAACTACTCCTGCCCCCCATGCTCGTTGTTATCACACGTTCACAGTATTTTCCTCCCACTGTAAACATTACGATGGTTTCCTTGGACTTGACCTCCTTCAAAAACTCCAGGCCCAGGTTGACTGCGGCCAGAGGCTGATCTCATTAAAAAAAAAATCCAACCCAAAGCCTCTGACAAACCAATCACGCAGAAACCTATTCACAAAAAGAAAAAACACCTTCCCCCTCAACAAACCCTGAGTCAGGGTTACCAAGTTGCAGCTAGCACTAAGGTAACTTCTAACCCCTCCCCTTGCCCCGAGTTCTCTCAAAATATCACTCAATTCGTTGAAAAAATGCCTCAACAAACGAAAGAAGACAAGTCCAAGCAACTCCCTCTCGGTAATCCCCTCAATTCTCGTAACTCTGTCCAGGATAAATCCTCCCATGTTCCAGGACAGACTCTGATGTATGTAACCACAATTCTATCAAATATTTATGTACACGTTTTTCCAGGGTAAATGCACCCAACAATGTTTTCCCCATGCCCCCAGAAATGTTCAGCTATTCCACAACCAACAAAATTCCCCTTGTGACAGTTTTCCGTCAGTAGCTCCCTTCCACCCCCACACAATTCACACCCCTAGAAAACTTAAAAACCCCACACTTGACTCGCCCTCTCATGACAGACAAACCCACCAATCCCATATAAACTCCAAACAAACCGTCACTGCCACCGACAAAACTCCCCAAATTCGTCCTTCTGACAACCAGCAATCAGTACTCCACCAATAACCCATCTTCTATACCTCACTCTTCCCCCACCAACCCTCCACAGTCCCTCCAACAAATTCCGTTTTCTAAATCCCTCACACCTCGCCCCGCTGATCCTCCCACACGCGCCGTTAATCCCCCCCTCACGCGTGACCCCCACCAAAGTGACCTTTCCCCCCTTATGCATACCGAGCACCTGCTCGCCAGTCGATCCCCCACCATCATTAGCCCAGCTGTAGTTCAAGATAAATGCCAAATTCCCCCCCGCCATCAAAAATTGGTTAACCTTCGACCCATACCCCAAACTCACATGATATTTTCCCCCACTACCACGTCCACCAACCCCAATCGTTGCCTCTTACAACCCGCCATCATTTCCGCTCGCATCAACCACATTCTCGTGGCAAATATCTCTGAGGAATCCCTGACATTACCAAAAGGTCTCATTATAGGAGACCACGAAACTTTTGATGACCTCCCCATAGATTTTAATGACACCCCTACCAGCCTCCAATTGCCCCCTCTCCCGGACACATTATCCGACCACCAAAAACACAGCATGTACGACCTATTGCTAGAGTTCAGTGACGTGTTTGCCCAACAACCCACTGAAATCGGACAGACCGATGTAGAACAACACATCATTAACACCACAGGCCCCCCCATAAGACAACCATCCCGTGGAAAAAATCCCATACAATGCCAGGAAGAGGAACGCCAAGTCCAAGAGATGTTAGAGGCCGGTATTGCCACCCCGTCCATTAGTCCCTGGTCTTCCCCTGTTGTCCTAGTAAAAAAGAAAGATGGGTCAACACGTTTTTGCGTCGATTACAGGAGATTGAATGACTTAACCATTAAGGACGCTACGCCATTGCCCAGGATAGACGATTCCCTTGACTCCCTATACGGATCCAGATGGTTCACTACCCTCGACTTGCAAGCAGGGTATTGGCAAATGCCTATCAAGGCAGAGGACCAAGAAAAAACAGCATTTTCCACTAGTGGTGGCGACCACTACGAATTTAACGTCCTACCTTTTGGCCTCTGTAACGGACCCGCCACTTTCTCCCGTTTCATGGAAGCGGTATTACATGGACTAACCTGGGAAACCTGCCTAGCCTATCTAGACGATATTATTGTGTACTCACCGACCTGGGAAGAACACCACCTCAGGTTGAGACAAGTCCTTCAAAGAATCAGAGCCGCCGGGTTGAAATTAAAACCCTCAAAGTGCGAGATTGCCCGAAATAAGGTAGATTTCCTCAGCCACGTAATATCTGAACATGGTATTGCACCAGACCCAAAGAAACTTCAAGCCATACAAAACCAACCCCCACCCACCACCGTTAAAGGAGTAAGTTCTTTTCTAGGTTTTGCCACATACTACAGAAGTTTCTTCCCCCACTTTGCCACCATAGCCAGACCCCTCCACCAACTCACCCACAAAGACACCCCATTCACCTGGACACCTGAAAGAGACCTCGCTTTTAACACTTTGAAACAAAAGCTAATCCAAGCCCCTATTGTCGCTTTCCCTGATTACCATAAACCTTTCCGTCTTTATACCGACGTATCTCTGTACGCCATTGGTGCAGTTTTAGCTCAAGTCAGAGACGGAGAGGAACATGTGATAGCGTATGCCAGCTCCACCCTCAACCAAGCACAACAGAATTATGCAGCCACCAAGAGAGAGTGCTTAGGGATCATTTGGGCACTCAGCCACTTCCGGTCATTTGGGTTGGGCGCAAAACTCTATATAATAACCGACCATCAATCTTTGCAATGGTTGCGTAAGTGCGAAACCAACTCGGCCATTTTGGTACGTTGGAGGGAGACACTAGAGGACTACGATTTTACGATACAGTATCGTCCAGGCAAACTTCACACCAATGCAGATGCCCGGTCACGTTTGCCAGTACCAAAAGACCCCCCCACCAACCTAGCCGCCTTACAAAACACCGAGCTTTTATCTACCCCCATCCACCAACATAATTCCCCCTCAGCCCCCTCACTAATTCAATCTTGGGAAACAAGAATCAGACCACCCTGGATACCGTTAAATGTCTTCAGGAAACGGACTCGCTGGGGAGATCAACTTGCCACAGACTCCGGTCACATAGTCTTAGACCCCACCATTGCCCACGACTACATGATTGCCATCCACGAGGGAAACGGCATACACCTTGGACAAAAGAAGATGTTAAAAATCTTCGCAGATCAATACTGGACCCCCAACCCCTCCAAAATTGCACAACGAGGGACAGAATCCTGCAAACCTTGTTTATTGGCGAAGGATAGATCACGCACCCCAGGCCCAGCTGGTACCATTTCTGCCAACAAACCGTTCCAAGTCCTATCCCTCAACATCATGGGCCCGTTTCCTTCTTACGCTGGCAACCGCTATATCGTCACATTTGTTGAATTATATTCAAAAATGTTAATAGCCTGCCCAGTTAAAGACCACACAGCCACCACAGTCGCCACACTGCTTGCCACAGAAGTGTTCCCTATATTCGGCCTTCCCCTTGCTTTTCTATCCGACAATGCCCCCGAGTTTAGTGGACACGTTTGGCACCAGTTCACCCAACAACGCGGTATTAAGATCAAACACTCATCCCCGTACTGGCCTCAAGGAAATGCTATCTGCGAACGCAGCCATCGCACCATCAACAACCAGTTACGTACAAAAATTATTGCTCTTAACACCTCAGACTGGCCATCACAACTAAAGATGATACAATGGGGCATGAACACCTGTCCCTGAGAAGACGGTATTTCCCCTCATGAACGTGTTTACGGCGTGCCCCCACTGTTACTGCCGTTCCACCATCACGCTCACCTCTCCTCCAACACCTCCACAATTGACCCATTGCAACATCTGCAAAACACCCTCCATACCGCCCAAACCTGTCAAGACACCAAAACTGATAGCCCCGATGATAAAAACCCTTTCGCCATCCATGACACCGTAATGGTAGCTGTAAAGGCTCGGTAACATTAAAAAAATAAGATTCTCACACTTAACACCCAAGGTAACCAAAAGGAAAAGTCAGAAATAAAACTTTACATTTATTTACAATATATATAAAAGTTCTTGCCAAAAAATTATTAAGTAGCAATTAGCTTCTGTAAGTGAAACCAAAAGAGTATAAATTAATATAATTCCCTAGAGTAGTCTACCCAGGTATACTTAGCCCCACTAATATTAATAGTAATATTAATAAAGTATGTCTTTAGAAGTTCTTCAGTTCTCCCTCCCGAAGCTATGGCCGGGAAGAAGACAAACGGAGTCAGTCTCAGTAAGGGATAATGCAGGGTAGCACGCCAGAGACCATCACTACTGGGCGGCTCCAAAGGGGACGACCTGGGCAGACTCTCATTGGCAGGGGAATGATGGACGCCTCACCAACCCGGCCCTCGGCTGGTGTAGGATCCTTAATAGAATAAACAAAACAATATATAAACTATATAAAATTGACATACAGCTTAATAAATAAATAACTTTAGATTAGCCTCCTAGAATTTAAAGATTTATTATTCTCGACAGAGAAAAGAACTCTGATAACTTAAAGAGTAATTAACTAAGTAAACAAAACTAAAATTACACTCTTATAACAGGAACTGAATATTAAGGTTCTGAAGTGCAATACAAAAACAAAAAAGTATCTTTACCTTACAGAACCAATGAAAATCTGTCTTATTATAGTTACAATATTGACTCCCTATCAGTTAAAATTCGTCTAATGTGGTAGAAAGAAAAGATAAAAAGAAACAAAAGAATATGAAGAGTGTTAAGTCCTTTACCTTAGTCCCGTTGATTCTGAGGCTGGACGTAGAGTGAAAAGACTAGCTCCCACAAACCTACATTACCTCTGACAAGAGCCATAAATACAGAATGAGATAGGGAAGATAATTAGTTGAAGCACTGAAACTCCGAAAGAAACTGTATAACTATAATCCAAAGTTCGGGTAAAGAAAACGAGACTAAAATAAAGCAGGAACGAAACTCCATGAATAATCGTAACCTTGAACCTTTACATAGTGAAACAATAGGAATGAAACCATATGATTGAAGCAATAAATGTCCAAGAATATAATCTAATTTGAACCTTACCATATTAGGCGAGGAACTGACAGGGTTACATACATACGTACACACAGGGTTGCTCGGTACAGTTGCCTCACCCAGTCGGTTACATATAATGAAGATACGATATAATATAATAGAAAAAAACACAAAATACCGTAATAAATACATTGCCTTGACATGGCTCCCTCCAAAAGTATCTAGCTATAGAGATAGATACAATTACAAAGGCATATTTAAACCAGTACCCACATACAACAAACAGTTAAACCTAAGAAAATTTACATACTATAGTCAGTGGCCCGGCTTAGAAAATCTGCTCCAATATGCTCTTTCCCAGGTATATGTACAAGTCTAAACCTAAATGACTAAGCCTAGGGCCCACCGGAGCAATCTGTCATAGTTTCCTTTGAACTTCCTCAGGTATACTAATGGCTTATGATCTACTTCCAGAACAAATTCTGCTCCTAGTAGATAGTACTTAAACCTGTTAACTCCGAACACAATGGCTAGGCACTCACGTTCGATGGTAGAATACCTACGTTCCCTGTCAAGGAGTTTTCGACTAGCATAAGCAACCGGGAAGGGCGTATCACCAACATACTGGAGAAGAACCGCACCCAAACCGTAACCTGAGGAATCAGTTCTAAGGACAAAAGGAAATGACATATCAGGGATTTTAAGAACCGGTTAATTTGCCAAAGCAGATTTAAGTTTTTCATAACGCTCAGTAGCCTCTTTACTCCCCTCTAGAGTCTTTAACACCTTTTCCTAACATATCAGACAGCGGTGAAGTAAGAGAGGAAGCATTTTCGATGAATTTCCGGTAAAATGATATTAAACCTAGGAATGATCTTAAAGTTTTCTTGGATGAGGGGGGAGAAATATTGAGCACTGTCTGAACCTTATCATTAACAGGTCTGAGAGTCCGTCCATCTATAACAAAGCCTAAATACTGGATAGTGTGGAGACCAAAACTACACTTTTCAGGCTTTACCGTCATACCATGCTCACCGAGGCGTTGTAAGACAGCACGTACAGCTTTCACATGACTTACCCATGAATCGGCATAGATAACCACGTTATCAAAGTAGAAGGACACATTCTCCAAACCTGCCAATACAAAGCGCATTAGTCTTATGTATGTAGCACAGGCAGTGACCAGACCAAATGGCATCCGGCAAAATTCCATCAAGCCTTTATGAGTAGGAAATGCTGTTAATGGTTTTGATCTTTCCGTAAGAGGAACTTGGTAGTAAGCTTTGGTTAAATCAAGCTCAGAAAAGTAATTTGCTCCTGAAAACTTATGAAGATCATCCTCTAGTTTACACATAGGTTCTGCATGGAATTCAGTGACAGCATTAAGAATTCTATAATCTATAGCCAGCCTATACTTTCCATCAGGTTTCTTAACCATAACTACAGGAGAACAATGGGAAGATTGTGAAGGTCTTATAATTTCCTGACTTAAAAGAGTTTCGACCTCTTCCTGAAATTGGGGTTGAAGGTGGATAGGAAGGGAATAAATTCTTGGCTTTAGTCGCTCTGTAGTACAGAGAGTGATATCATGATACACAGTGGTGGTACAACCCGGTTTATCCGAAAACACATAATCGAACTCCTCAATATGGTTGTTGATTTCTTTATTCTGCTCTGAAGTTAACTGGCCACCAAACTGTACCTTTGATCCATTAGAGTCATAAAGTTCTGAGAAAGGAAGAAAGTTCAGTTCTGAATCCAAGTTTGAATCTTCCTCCATACTTACAGGTGAAACTAAAGGCTGATCATCAAAGGATAGTGTGGTAGTCTCATCTAGTACATATGCCAAGGAAATTTGCGCCCTACGGTAGTACTTCTTAAAGAGATTAGCATGATACAATTTTGAGTTTCCTGGTACATCGATCAGATAATTCACTTTATTCCTATGCTCTAATACCTTGTAAGGGCCCTTCCATGACATAAGTAATTTACGGTGATCATCTGGGAGCAAAATAAGCACTTCATCACCAGGCATGAACTTCCTATCCTGAGTCTTTAAATCAAAGTAAGTCTTGTAAATTTTTAGCACTAATCTCAGCATTCTGAGCAGCTATCTTGGCGCAATCTTCTAGTTTATCTTTAAGCTCAAAGACATACCGATACAAAGGTCTATCATCACTCTTTACAGTCTTATCCTCCCAGAGATCTCTCAGGACCGTCAAGGGACCTCTTACCTGTCTCCCATATAGTAACTCAAAGGCAGAGAATCCGGTGCGGTCACTGGGCATCTCTCGCAGGGCAAACATCAAAGGGGAGAGGTACCGCTGCCATTCTGTGAGTTTGTCCTCTCATACCTTTCTAAGAGAAGCTTTCATAGTGGAGTGAAACCTCTCAATCCTACCATTCCCACTAGGGTGATATGGAGTAGTGAACAGGGGCTTAACACCTAACAGTCTATGCAATTCTTTCATCAAGTCCGATTTGAACTGGGTTCCATTATCAGAGAGAATTTCTTTGGGAATGCCTACCCTGGAAAAGATTGAGATTAATGCTTCAGCTACTGCAATAGAAGATATATTTTTCAGTGGCATGGCTTCTGGAAACCCAGTGGCAAAATCTATCATTGTAAGAATGTACTGGTGTCCCTCAGATGACGGTGGATTTATGGGTCCCACTAGGTCTATAGCTACACGTGAGAAAGGTTCTGTCATTATTGGCATAGGTTGGAGAGGTACTAGTTTCACCCGGCCTTTTGAAGAAAACCGCTGGCACTTGTCACAGGACTTGCAATAATCTCTAATGTCTGGGGTAAGACCGGGCCAATAAAACTGTTCCTTAATTCTAGTTTCTGTCTTCCTATGTGAAAGATGACCTGCAAGAAGACTTTCATGAGCCGTAGAAAGTACAGACTTCCGGCAGTCAAGAGGAACCACTAAGGCTAACTTATCCACCCTGTCTCGTTTCTTTGACTGAATACATTTCCTGTACATAAGGCCGTCAATGTTATCATACCTGAACATATTACCATCTCTAGTCTCTTCGGTCTCACCTGAAGTGCACTTCATCCTAACAGTGGCTAGGCTAGAACAATTTTTCTGTAGGTCTGAAAACTGACTAAGAGTCACTTTTAAAGGCTCGAAGGAAGGAGCTACAAGAGGATGGAGTTTCCTAGTTTTAGACGACCTAGTCTGGACGGCTAGAACATGCTTAGGGGTGTCAACAGAAACCGTAGGAGGATGGGTTAGTTCATTCTGTACAAAAATAGGGTTATCCTTCAAAGGGGGTTGGACTTTAAAAGTATCAGGATCAGGATCATGATTAGAGGCATTATCTGGGAGTTTAACCCCTGGGACATTACCTACTAAAACACTGCAAAAACTAATGGGAGCTCTTATAACATCTGTCCAACCGTCAAAACAAGGGCATCGTAGGTAACACTTAACCTTGGGGAAAGTATCAACCCTACCTAGATAATCTGCTACTTCAACCTTATCACAATTAGTCACGTCTACATCAGGGAGGGCCTCCTCCGACACTATGATGCCGCTACACCCAGTATCCCGAAGTATGGTAGAGACACAGGCCCCATTTACTGTACCAGAGAACATGTATTGGGAGTAATTAAAGCGATCATCAAGACAAAACCCTATATGTACCTGAGGATTGGGAGGAGAGGCATTAGTCTTAAATCTTGAGGGATTCTGAGGACAGTTGGGACAGATATGGCCCCTTTCACCACAGCCATGGCAGGTAACATTGCTATAATCACTCTTTCCATGTGACGTCCGAGTTGGTTTAAACTTGCTTTGGGTAGGCTGTTCGGCAGTAGGTTGCTGAATATTTCCAGTCCTTTTAGGCTTCCCCTTACTCCGAGAAATCCTGGAGGGAATATGATGGGCAGAGCTCCAATTATCGGCCAGCTTGACTGCAGTCTTCAGATCACTTACACCACTCTCCTTGATGAAAGTTCTCAATTCTGGGGTTACTGAGGACACAAGTTGATCAAAAATGACATGGGATCTGAGTGAATGGAAATCTTTCTGAAAGTCATTGGCTTCAATCCATTGGTCAAATAACCGGCCTAACTTAATAGAAAAGAGCTCATATGTCTCCTTCAAGGCGACTTGATCTGAAATCCTGCCGGTAGCTATCAGGGGTTTTGTGGAAGCCTTTGAGTAAAGCCTTCTTTAAGAGCTCATAGTTACCAGTGATCTCTTCGGATAGACTTTTATAGATATCCACACTTGCCTGTCAGAACGCTACCTAATCTAGCAGCATAAGATTCCGGAGACACATTCAGCAACTGGGCAATTCTCTCAAACCTAACTAAGAAGGATCCAATATCTTCACCTTCTCGATACAATGGTAACGTGGGTCTACTAACATGGGCCTGGCTATCCAGGGACTTACCCGTTTGAGCTTTTATCCTAGCCAACTCCAACTCATGTAGTCTCTCTGCCACCTTAGCGTTCTCCTCATGTAGTCTCTCTGCCGCTTTAGCGTTCTCCTCTCGTTCTCTTACCCAGTCCTCCCTGGCTTGACTTTGGGCATTTATAACATACTTGGCAATATCTGGTCCAATAAGACCAATTAACTCCGCTTCCGATCTTAAGGCTTCTATTGTATGTTCCATGTTGCGAAGTAAAATACTAAAATATTGGAAAATTGACTCAATATAATGCAGCTATAACCCAACTAGACAAAAGGCTACTGTGATCAAGTACCTTTATGATTAGTCTCAAGATGGGGGTTTGTCACTTCCGGGCCCAAAGGACAGTGACAGGCCCGATCTGTCTACCGGACCTAAACAAAAACAAATGCATAGCTAAATTCCCAGTTCCAAATGGATACCAGATGTGAAGTGAGAGAATCCTGGCAAAGGTCGCCACTTGTAAAGGCTCGGTAACATTAAAAAAATAAGATTCTCACACTTAACACCCAAGATAAAAAGAAACAAAAGAATATGAAGAGTGTTAAGCTCCTTTACCTTAGTCCCGTTGATTCGGAGGCTGGACGTAGAGTGAAAAGACTAGCTCCCACAAACCTACATTACCTCTGACAAGACCCATAAATACAGAATGAGATAGGGAAGATAATTAGTTGAAGCACTGAAACCCCGAAAGAAACTGTATAACTATAATCCAAAGTTCGGGTAAAGAAAAAGAGACTAAAATAAAGCAGGAACGAAACTCCATGAATAATCGTAACCTTGAACCTTTACATAGTGAAACAATAGGAATGAAACTATATGATTGAAGCAATAAAAGTCCAAGAATATAATCTAATTTGAACCTTACCATATTAGGCGAGGAACTGACAGGGTTACATACATACGTACACACAGGGTTGCTCGGTACAGTTGCCTCACCCAGTCTGTTACATATAATGAAGAAAAGATATAATATAATAGAAAAAAACACAAAATACCGTAATAAATACATTGCCTTGACATGGCTCCCTCCAAAAGTATCTAGCTATAGAGATAGATACAATTACAAAGGCATATTTAAAGCAGTACCCACTTACAACAAACAGTTAAACCTAAGAAAATTTACATACTATAGTCAGTGGCCCGGCTTAGAAAATCTGCTCCAATATTCTCTTTCCCAGGTATATGTAAAAGTCTAAACCTAAATGACTAAGCCTAGGGCCCACCGGAGCAATCTGTCATAGTTTCCTTTGAACTTCCTCAGGTATACTAATGGCTTAGGATCTACTTCCAGAACAAATTCTGCTCCTAGTAGATAGTACTTAAACCTGTTAACTCCGAACACAATGGCTAGGCACTCACGTTCGATGGTAGAATACCTAAGTTCCCTGTCAAGGAGTTTTCGACTAGCATAAGCAACCGGAAAGGGCGTATCACCAACATACTGGAGAAGAACCGCACCCAAACCGTAACCTGAGGAATCAGTTCTAAGGACAAAAGGAAATGACATATCAGGGATTTTAAGAACCGGTTCATTTGCCAAAGCAGATTTAAGTTTTTCAAAACTCTCAGTAGCCTCTTTACTCTAGAGTCTTTAACACCTTTTCTTAACATATCAGACAACGGTGAAGTAAGAGAGGAAGCATTTTCGATGAATTTCCGGTAAAATTATATTAAACCTAGGAATGATCTTAAAGTTTTCTTAGATGAGGGTGGAGAAATATTGAGCACTGTCTGAACCTTATCATTAACAGGTCTGAGAGTCCGTCCATCTATAACAAAGCCTAAATACTGGATAGTGTGGAGACCAAAACTACACTTTCCAGGCTTTACCGTCATATCATGTTCACCGAGGCGTTGTAAGACAGCACGTACAGCTTTCACATGACTTACCCATGAATCGGCATAGATAACCACGTTATCAAAGTAAGAAAAATTCTCCAAACCTGCCAATACAAGGCGCATTAGTCTTATGTATGTAGCACAGGCAGTGACCAGACCAAATGGCATCCGGCAAAATTCCATCAAGCCTTTATGAGTAGGAAATGCTGTTAATGGTTTTGATCTTTCCGTAAGAGGAACTTGGTAGTAAGCTTTGGTTAAATCAAGCTCAGAAAAGTAATTTGCTCCTGAAAACTTATGAAGATCAGGGTTGGTGAGGCGTCCATCATTCCCCTGCCAATGAGAGTCTGCCCAGGTCGTCCCCTTTGGAGCCGCCCAGTAGTGATGGTCTCTGGCGTGCTACCCTGCATTATCCCTCACTGAGACTGACCCTGTTTGTCTTCTTCCCGGCCATAGCTTCGGGAGGGAGAACTGAAGAACTTCTAAAGACACATACTTTATTAATATTACTATTAATATTAATATTAGTGGGGCTAAGTATACCTGGGTAGACTACTCGAGGGAATTATATTAATTTATACTCTTCTTTTGGTTTCACTTACAGAAGCTAATTGCTACTTAATAATATTTTGGCAAGAACTTTTATATATATTGTAAAATATATATGAATTGCCCAGTTGCTGAATGGGTCTCAGGAATCTTATGCTGCTAGATTAGGTAGTGTTCGGACAGGCAAGTGTGTGGATATCTATACAAGTCTATCTGAAGAGATAACTGGTGACTATGAGCTCTTAAAGAAGGCTTTACTCAAAGGCTTCCACAAAACCCCTGATAGCTACCGGCAGGATTTCAGATCAAGTCGCCTTAAAGAAGGAGAGACATATGAGCTATTTTCTATTAAGTTAGGCCGGTTATTTGACCAATGGATGGGAGCCAATGACGTTCAGAAAGATTTCCATTCACTCAGATCCCATGTCATTCTTGATCAACTTGTGTCCTCAGTAACCCCAGAATTGAGAACTTTCATCAAGGAGTGGTGTAAGAGATCTGGAGACTGCAGTCAAGCTGGCCGATAATTGGAGCTCTGCCCATCATATTCCCTCCAGGATTTCTCAGAGTAAGGGCAAGCCTAAAAGGACTGGAAATATTCAGCAACCTACTGCCGAACAGCCTACCCAAAGCAAGTTTAAACCAACTCAGACTTCACGTGGTAAGAGTGATTATAGCAATGTTACCTGCCATGGCTGTGGTGAAAGGGGCCATATCCGTCCCAACTGTCCTCAGAATCCCTCAAGATTTAAGACTAATGCCTCTCCTCCCAATCCTCAGGTACATATAGGGTTTTGTCTTGATGATCGCTTTAATTACTCCCAATACATGTTCTCTGGTACAGTAAATGGGGCCTGTGTCTCTACCATACTTCGGGATACTGGGTGTAGCGGCATCATAGTGTCGGAGGAGGCCCTCCCTGATGTAGACGTGACTAATTGTGATAAGGTTGAAGTAGCAGATTATCTAGGTAGGGTTGATACTTTCCCCAAGGTTAAGTGTTACCTACGATGCCCTTGTTTTGACGGTTGGACAGATGTTATAAGAGCTCCCATTAGTTTTTGCAGTGTTTTAGTAGGTAATGTCCCAGGGGTTAAACTCCCAGATAATGCCTCTAATCCTGATCCTGATCCTGATCCTGATACTTTTAAAGTCCAACCCCCTTTGAAGGATAACCCTTCAAAGGAGGAAAGTCCAGCCTCAGAATCAACGGGACTAAGGATCCTACACCAGCCGAGGGCCGGGTTGGTGAGGCGTCCATCATTCCCCTGCCAATGAGAGTCTGCCCAGGTCGTCCCCTTTGGAGCCGCCCAGTAGTGATGGTCTCTGGCGTGCTACCCTGCATTATCCCTCACTGAGACGGACCCCGTTTGTCTTCTTCCCGGCCATAGCTTCGGGAGGGAGAACTGAAGAACTTCTAAAGACACATACTTTATTAATATTACTATTAATATTAATATTAGTGGGGCTAAGTATACCGGGGTAGACTACTCGAGGGAATTATATTAATTATACTCTTCTTTTGGTTTCACTTACAGAAGCTAATTGATGCTTAATAATTTTTTGGCAAGAACTTTTATATATATATTGTAAATAAATGTAAAGTTTTATTTCTGACTTTTCCTTTTGGTTACCTTGGGTGTTAAGTGTGAGAATCTTATTTTTTTAATGTTACCGAGCCTTTACAAGTCAGAAATAAAAGTCAGAAATAAAACTTTAAATTGATTTACTATATATATAAAAGTTCTGAGTATAACTCCATTTATTGGTCACCAATTATTTTGACATATTTGAAGACAGATATGGAATCTATATGCTCTAAGCATCATATTAAAATTAGTTTCAACCCTCGGCAAAACCTATTAAAAAAACAGGTAACAACATGTCTACCTACCGTAAAACGGTTGTCAATACTCTCTTATAGACGGCGCGGCTTTCAGCGACGCCATTTTTTCGTGAACTGGAGAGCTTTATCCTTCAACTTTTGTAATACTATCACGCCATCTGCCAATCCTCATTGGAAATACTGAGTTTCATTTCCTAACTCCTGCGCAATACGTCACGAGACACTTCTGGATTCTTATTGGGTTTTTTTCTGACCACGTCATTAAACTCATAGATTCCGTCACGCATACAACCAGCAACCTATCAGGTGAGTTTATTGACCTTGATTACGTCATTGCACTGAACCAATCACAGATACACACCTTCATTTAAGTCTCTCCTCACTTTAGTCATGGACGCCACTTGTAATGGTTGTTCACCCCTCCCACATTCAGTGATTATTGACACTACAAGGAACAATAGTGCAGCCCTTAAGGTTTTTACTGACCATGGTTGTTTGCCTATCTCTGTTTCCTGCAAACTCTGCTCACACGAATGTTACTATTATGAACCGGCAGACTAGTGGCGATGCGGTCATTATTGGTTTTGAAATAAAACCACTACTCGTCGTACCTCCTCGTCGAAAACGTGGACGCATCTCTTCCCCACCTACTCCCTTCACATATCAATAAGGTATGCAATTACGCTTTCATATTTTCGCGGGTTTAAAAACGGCGAAAACAAAATTATGTAAGCAAAACTTGGCTCGTGTTTTAAGGTATTTCCGTAATTGTTTAATCGAAGTCCTCTTTTTTTCTAGTTATTAAAAACGTATTCTATGGTGTATTATATGATACATAGAAGCAATAGAACTGTTCAAATGACCTGGGAAGTGTATATTAAACCAAATACAAAACTTTGAATAATGAGGTAAGAGATATGTGTTTTCTATCACTTTTCATCCCAAGACCAGTGGGGGTCTGGGGGCAGCAGCCCCCAGGATGCCCAGGTTACCTTAGGTTAGGTTAGGTTAGGTTAGGTTAATGACCAGCTATGTAAATACAGTAGTGAACATTTGGTTTAGTCGGTGCTCAAAAATCCATTTTCTTTAGCAAGCCATACACTAAACAATTACCCCCTTTTCACAGACAAATACACAAACAATCTGTCAAAGATGCAAATAGCGGGGGTGTGGGGGCAGCAGCCCCCACCCATAATACTAGGATAGGTTAGGTAAGGTTGTTAGGTTAGGCTAATGTCCTTTCAAAGGGGTATAGGCTTGCAAACACTATGGTAGATTAACATGAGCCAAAAATCGAAATTAGGTTAGTGTAATTTGTTTACTCTTAAAACTCGCAAAATCAGAGCCAACTTTTCCCAAAACTTGGCTCGGGTTTTCCTATATTCGGGTTTTATGGCTTTGCAATTTCGGGAAACCTGAGCCAAATTTCTAAATGAGGTTACTGTCATTTGTCTGTCTATAAACTCGCAAAATCCGAGCCAGCTTTGGCCAAAACCTGGCTCGGGTTTTCCAAAATTCGGGTTTTATGGCTTTGCAATTTTGGGAAACCTGAGCCAAATTTCTAAATGAGGTTACTGTCATTTGTTTGTTTACAAACTCGCAAAATCCGAGCCAGCTTTGGCCAAAACTTGGCTCGGGTTTTCGAAATATGGGTTTTAGGCCTTTGAAATACCTTCAAACCCGAGCCAAGTTTTGCTTGAATACGTTTGTATCGCCGTTTTACGCATTTAACCCCTCATTTTCCCTGTACTTCATAGCCCTCCCCACTATCGGGTGGCGTGTCTTAAGATCGTTGTATAATGGGGAAAACGGTTTCGCCGAGGGTTCTAATTATTTCTATACACTATATATTGATGAAAACTAACAGGGAAAAATAAAAAAATCCATGGGAAAATTGGTGACCAATAAATGGAGTTTTTCCAAGTTCTGGTTCAATGTTATTTTAATACCACGAATTTTGTTGATATATTTGAAGATAAATATTGAATCTATATGCTATAAATATCATATGAAAATTTGTTTTAACCCTCGGCAAAACCTAATAAAAAAGTATGGTACTAAAATTTATTTTTCGTAACAAGGTTGTCAATACGGTACTTCCAGTTATCGATAGCTCTAAAGATCATATGAAAATGTGTTAAACCCTCGGAAAAACTTAATATAAAAGTATGGTATCAAATTTTAATTTTCGTAACAAGGTTGTCAATACGGTACTTCCCGTTATCAATGTATAATCAAAGCTGAAGATTGCAGAGTAAACACCGTAGACTTCGTCGACTTTCTTTCACCTTCGTATAATCGACAGCCAATGTTTTTTTTTTTTACTAAGGGATTAGTAATCAACCAGCGGGAGTGTGGGGGCAGCAGCCCCCACCCATAATACTAGGTTAGGTTAGGTAAGGTTGTTAGGTTAGGCTAATGTCTTTCCAAATCACTATCGGGGGCGTGTCTCAACATCGATCAATAGGCCTAATGGGGAAATAGGTTTTCCCGAGATTTCTAATTAATTGCAAACACTATATATTGATGCAAATGAACAATTTATTTTATAAAAAAACACGGAAAATTTGTGGTATTAAAATAACATTTTTCCAAAGTTCTTTCCAAAAAATTATTAAGTAGCAATTAGCTTCTGTAAGTGAAACCAAAAGAAGAGTATAAATTAATATAATTCCCTCGAGTAGTCTACCCAGGTATACTTAGCCCCACTAATATTAATATTAATATTAATAAAGTATGTGTCTTTAGAAGTTCTTCAGTTCTCCCTCCCGAAGCTATGGCCGGGAAGAAGACAAACAGAGTCAGTCTCAGTAAGGGATAATGCAGGGTAGCACGCCAGAGACCATCACTACTGGGCGGCTCCAAAGGGGACGACCTGGGCAGACTCTCATTGGCAGGGGAATGATGGACGCCTCACCAACCCGGCCCTCGGCTGGTGTAGGATCCTTAATAGAATAAACAAAACAATATATAAACTATATAAAATTGACATGCAGCTTAATAAATAAATAACTTTAGATTAGCCTCCTAGAATTTAAAGATTTATTATTCTCGACAGAGAAAAGAACTCTGATAAGAGTAATTAACTAAGTAAACAAAACTAAAATTACACTCTTATAACAGGAACTGAATATTAAGGTTCTGAAGTGCAATACAAAAACAAAAAAGTATCTTTACCTTACAGAACCAATGAAAATCTGTCTTATTATAGTTACAATATTGACTCCCTATCAGTTAAAATTCGTCTAATGTGGTAGAAAGAAAAGATAAAAAGAAACAAAAGAGTGTTAAGCTCCTTTACCTTAGTCCCGTTGATTCTGAGGCTGGACGTAAAGTGAAAAGACTAGCTCCCACAAAACCCCTACATTACCTCTGACAAGAGCCATAAATACAGAATGAGATAGGGAAGATAATTAGTTGAAGCACTGAAACCCCGAAAGAAACTGTATAACTATAATCCTAAGTTCGGGTAAAGAAAACGAGACTAAAATAAAGCAGGAACGAAACTCCATGAATAATCGTAACCTTGAACCTTTACATAGTGAAACAATAGGAATGAAACCATATGATTGAAGCAATACAAGTCCAAGAATATAATCTAATTTGAACCTTACCATATTAGGCGAGGAACTGACAGGGTTACATACATACGTACACACAGGGTTGCTCGGTACAGTTGCCTCACCGAGTATGTTACAAATAATGAAGATACGACATATTTATAGAAAACAAAACAAAATACAGTAATAAATACATTGCCTTTACAGTAGCCAACCTCCCTGTCACCAACAAATTAGGCCCTCGCTATGTCGGGCCCTACACCATCATACAAGTCCCAAATGCCTATCAAGTCACCATCGATTATCACGGCGTGACTCGCACGTTCCGAACTAGATTCGTCCGAGCGTTTAAACCTCTAAAACCACAAGACATTACCCCACCCCACACGTCCGACCCTGAATTAAACACCCCTACTAACCCTTCCACTCAGGCTATGAATATTCCCATACAAACCCCTAAGGGCCTTAGCCCTCCAGCACCGAACCGACAAATCATTCCTCAACATACCCCCCAAACTAACCTCCACAAACCCCAAGCCCCCACTATCACACCTTCCTCCACCATGACACCTTCCTTCACTTCTGATAGTCAAGTACCTCCCCAACTTATCCAAGTACGAAAACCTCCACCCACAACGGAAACCCTCCCGTCTACCCCTGATATACCTCCACCAGGCACCACAGTGAGAAAACCACCACCCCCACCCAAAACCAAGTACACACCCAACCGCACCACACAATCTACCTCAGTAACCTCACGCTACAACTTACGCCCACGACTAAATTTTTTTAAAACCTCCAGAAAACACACCCTGCTAACCCAGTTCTGTAGGGCTGCCAGACCACTATCCTCCTCCTCCTCTTCTTCTTCGTCGAATTCTCCTCCACAAAGGGAAAGAAGACGAATAATCACAAGTAAACACCATAAACCCTCTAACTATATTCCAAAAATAACAACCCCCACCCCCCCACGAAAACACATACCTTCCTCTTCAACCTAATCCCCTCTCAACCCCCACCTCATCACCCCGAATGACCTGCTAGATCTACCCCCCCACCAAACTCCCATAAAACCGCCTACTTCCACCACCAGCAAATCACCGACCCCACCAAAGAACACACCCCACACACGTTCCTACCCCCAACCCTCCAAATTAAATCTCCACTCCCTACCCACCCGTCTAGCCCCCCCCGCATCCACCCCTTTCCCCTCCACTATCCCTGCGACCCCACCCACACATCAACCAACCTCCTCATCTCATCGAACCCCCAACCAACCAACCCCTAAAATATACACTATGCCAACGACCAACCCCTCCTCTAACACCACGTCTAACACGCAACTAACTCCTCACCAAAGCCCCTCCAAATTGACGGGCCCGACCTCCACACCCCCACTTGAATCTCCCCACAAAGTCGCCCCTGAGAGAACCCCCATACATACCCCCACCAAATCCTCTTCCATTCCGCCTACCACCCTCACTCGACAAAAACCTCCACACGCATCTACCTCTCAAATAACCCCTGACCTCACCCCCCTAAATACCCTCCACCTGTAAAGCGTTCTTCCCCTCAATATAAAACATCGTCGAGCGACTCAAGTCCCACGACAAACATCTACCTTCCCACCAGGACCTCCAAAGGTAGAATAATCAACAGACCCATCAGATTTAAAGACAGTTATACAAAAACAACACCCCGTTCTTACACTAAAGACCCAAGCCACACAACACACACACCCCCTCTTTCTCACACACCTCCCTCACGCACCTTACCTAAACCGATATTGCACATTGCCTCAATATATTTTCCCAGCCTACAACACCACCCAAGAAAACCCCAGACTCATATCCCCCCTTCACCCCCAGCTCCGTTTTCACGCGTTAATCCCTCCCCTTCAGTTAGTAACCCATTCACCACACTGAAGAGGCCTCCTGTCAGTCCCACACACCTCACTCGATACATGACCTCCACCATGAACCAATCCACACCCTTCGTCGCCCCCATCCCTACCCCCACGGGGGAAAACTACAAACCATTCATACGAAAGGTTAAAGTAAAAACGTCCACAGGACGCTTAGCCTGTCTACAACGCCCACATCAAGCCCGGGCAACCGCCCTCCACAACACAGAGGACACATTCCTACAGGTCCTACATTGACCTGCAAAAGAAACCTGACCCTCGCTCTCTTGCTTGGTGGGACCTTCTAAATACACTCAAAATGACCCACCATGACTATGCTTCTTTTTACTTCACCCTTGAGGCTCGGGGACGAGCCTACAATGAAGGAGAGGGAAGTAAAATGCCCCAGAACGAGAAACCCACCACAGAAGCCACGAGCGAACACCACACAGAAACACCCGAAAGAAAGGCCCACAGAACGAAAGGACCAGGTGACCGAGCCAACCAGTTCAGACAGGCCGAAGCCCGCAGGGTTAAGCAGCTCCAAACCACACCTGCCTACCCCTTCTAAACACTGACCTTTCCCACACCTCGCGTATACACTACCCCTCGTGTCCTACACCTCTACCTACATGATGATGAACATAAATACACCTTTAAGTTAATACAACCATGCCCTGTCCCTAAGTTAGGATGTCAATATCAACATACCCTAAAATACCTTGTCTTGCCAGACTAAGTTTCTGAAGACCAATCGCCCCATAAATCTATGTATGTTCCTCCCAGGTTAAAACACCCATGCCCTGTCCCTAGGTTGAGCCAATGCCAACCAGTTCAGACAGCCATAAATCTATGTATTCAATCCTTAGGTTAGTTATCTTTATCCGTCATTGTGTTCATCTCTTCCATTTACTTTTCCACAATTGTTATACGTCTTCCAATCACCTCCTTCGTATCCACAGTCCACACTACTCTATTTTGCTTCGTGTCCTACACCTCTTACCCGCCAGACTCTACCTACATGATGATGAACATGAATACACATTCATTTAATACACCCATGCCCTGTCCCTAGGTTGAGCCAATGCCAACCAGTTCAGACAGCCATAAATCTATGTATGTTCTTCCATCCGAGAAGTAATATGTTCACCCCCTTAAAATACCTTGTCTTGCCAGACTAAGTTTCTGAAGACCAACCGCCCCCATAAATCTATGTATGTTCTTCCATCCGAGAAGTAGTATGTTAAAACCCATGTCCTAATTGATAAGAAACTATGATACCCACGGGTACACCAGTGTATATAGAACCATTGTTCCTGTAAGACCTAGCCAGCAATGACTGAAGATGTTAGCCACCATGCAGTAACTTTAATTCTTACCCCAATCAAAGATTGTATATACAACCCTCCGTTACCATTGTCTCGACGCATTTTCACCACGAAACAATACCGAAGTTAACCCTACGAACTGTCGTTTTCTTTGGTGTATATATCATAGAAAACTCAGTTCCCAGGAACAACTAGATCAGCAAGAAATAGTGTCAGATTAACAGTATCCATAACCATCGTATTGACGAGTAATAATACACCATGTTTTTTCCTACTTTGATCCACAGTCAAGCACACACCTACAGTTAACCTCCTCTTCCCCACAGCCCCACAGTCCACATGATTCTATCCTTTCCAGACTCATATACCATCCCGTATTGCTCATCCCCCGGTAGCATTTGGCTAACATACTTTCCCTGTCATTAACCCCCAAACTCCAATATCAACTGTAGTCTAATGCCACCCCTACGCCCGGAGACCTTAGGGTCAAACTTCCACGTAGCCCCCTGAACCCTCTCCGTCTCATTAACCCCCCACGCTCCTCGACTCCTTTCCGACCTAGCCTCTCCACCATACCTCCTGAATATCCTTGATTTTTCCGTTGCTAACATTCTCCAACCTTTTATATATATACTCCTATCCAGCCTACCTTCCCTTAGTAGGACGGAACAACATTAGAACTTTACTAACCCTTTGCATGCCATCTATTCCCTCACAACCCATTCACAACCCTGTACCAAATGATCATCAGTGCGAGGCTAGCCGCCTCGCCAGTGACTAACTTCTATTGCCATACTTCCAGATAAATGTGGCAGAGTTAGCAACCCAGTCTCCACCACATCCAGCAAACCATGCAATTAACAACCCAACCGATTAAACCAGCTAGTCAAGGCACCTTCGGGTTTGGTATTATGAACACCCACATCTGTCTCATAAACAGAGGGTTACTACAAACACTTGTGATATGGCAAGCCCCTAGCCACAGCCGCCGGACGACCATCACAGAGAGAGGGCGCGCACCTCCCCTTTTTTACCCACCCGAGGAGGGAGACCCCCACCCCTGCGGAGGTATACCTGACCCCTGTTTTGACTTCCGGGTCATTGCCAGGTAGCACAGGAATTCTTCCTATCAATGAACTAACCATGCATGACTAACCCCTTTACTAACCTCTATTAACCCACAATAACCTATTCACCTTTCTTGCATACTCGGATAATCAAATTAGCACCTCAGCTATACCATAGAATGAAGACTGAGCAATATAAGAGAGACGCTCCTATCACAGCTGTCCCAGTCCTCCTCAAAGTAGATCCAGTCTCCCTCCCCTCAATACTTCCAGTATAGCCAAAATAGTACTTCTTACTAAGGCTCAGTTATATCACATTATGAAGGCTCCCTATAGCCATGTGCCACAACAGTAATCACCACCTTACCTAGTCCCCGTATCTATCGAGAGCTCAAATAATTCCATAAGACTCGAGATCCCTATGGCCTACAGGGTCCGAAACCGAGCCTATAAACCCAGCTCCCGCCCCCAGTAAAATCAGTTGAAAGATAGACACCAACCAGTGGCTGGCCCCCTTAAGTTGACCTCTAGCTCTGCCCTTGTGTTGTTCCTGAGATTTGAGTTCCAGAGCCGGCAGACTCCGTGGCAGATTTGAGATAGAAGCATCTGTCCACGTACAAGAAATCTACGTGCACCTTATAACCTTCACACACCAGTGGGTATATAAGCGTGTAGCCAGCAACGATCGCCAAGAGATCCGTCTTGAGAACTTCCTACATATGGACCCCCTGGACGGCCGCGGAACCAGTCGTTAGCCCCAACATCACGGACGCAAGATAACCAGGACCAGACCAACCAAGTACTACCCAAGATTCACTTTATTAGTACTACCGTGTTACAGTACTAATTAGAGACTCACTTATTAATCTTTCTATGAAGTGGCTATATCTTTGCCCCAGTATAATTCATATACAACCATTCTATTGGGAAGTGCTAAGCGTATCAGTGTTCATTAATTAACAGGCGACATTAACTCTCGTAATTACCCCTATTCAGATATTATTACATAGAAGTAAAACCCTAGTGATATCTAACGTTCGCCCACTGATTTGTGTTCTACATATTTCTGCTATAAGAATATAAAACTTAGCTCAGTACCCCCCTGAGGTTACTAGAATTCCCGTGCTCTAAAAATATGCGTGTCTAATTCTAGTCTGTGAACTACTACTTGTGCACCAGAACTGCCAGTAATAAATCTAATTAGTGAAATTGAATCTATAAGTAACATTGATGTCTTCCAGTATATAAACTTGCGAACCAAGCCAGTGATCAGAAGAGTATACCTGAACGTTGGAAGTGGGAGACTAGGCTCCATCCAGATCCACTAATGCTAGTTGTTCATTTCTATCATTTGTCTTGTACGAGTATTCATACCTTCTTATGCTTCCTATTAATCATCTTCAATAAACGTGATCGTGTGTCTTGTTACCGTGTGTTTATTTTGTGTTCTCTATTCCTCATACCTTGTATTGTGCATGCAGCCTTATATACCCAGTCAGTTAGAACTCACATTACCCAAGTTAATCCTGTAGAAAAACAGGCATAACAATAGTGAAGATAAAATAGGCTCATATGAATAAGTAATAATGATATTTATCGTAAAATTACGATTATAGGCCTGAATGGAGCCAATATGCTCGTCCATGGGCAGCTAGTTCAATACCCCCCCCTCGACGTTGCCGGGTTAAGATCCTAGGCCTAAAAAAAAAACTTTTAAAAGGCCCCAGTATCACTTGATTTTTTTTCCCTCCATACCTCATATCACTTCTCCACATCTGTCAAAGTCCCCCTCCTTTTCCCCCCGCCCTTCAATTATCACCTATTTTTATCTTATTCCTGTAATTATCGGTTTATTTATGGCACCAAAAATCTCCACCCGGTTCTAAGGTGGAAAGGGAGGGTGTGGGAGGAGAGAGAGGGAGTAGTAGCCCAGACTACATCCATGTCTCGATCACCAGAGCTCGTGGAGGGAGGGTGTAGGCCTACTCTCGCTCACTGTCAACTTCATGAATGAACCGCTCTGCAATATTTCATGTTTCTCAACCCCCAAACACTATTCCCACTTGTGTTATTGTTGTAACATGTATATATCTTCATATTAAAAGTAAAATAGGCGCATATGGATAAGTATTAATTATATATTTATGGTAAATTAACGATTTTAGTGAGGAATGAGTCTAAATACCTACGCACAGGGGTATGGTGTATACTACAGGGGTTGGGCAGCTGAGAGGTTAAGAGTCTGGCCGCATTCGCTCAGTAGTACCTCTTAGTAGCACCTCTGAAGTGCGCATGGGGGTAATTAGACACCTCTGCCTGTGCTGACGTATTTGAGCTGTTTCCATCACTAAAATATTCATTTTACCATATATAGCATTAATACTTATCCATACGCGCCTATTATGGGTTGATTATAAAGGTATTAACCTGAAACAACAATAAACGAGTGGTGAAAAACAGCGTTTGGATGGTCAAAATCGGAGATACAGGCCGCGAGTTATATAATGTATGGGTGAGGCAACCTGCTTTCCCGCCAATTTCCCCCAAGGCCACTGAGACAGTCGATCGATACTCTCTCTCTCTCTCTTGCACTCGCTTGCTAACAGTGATGTCAATGCCCTGCTTGCAACTCACTAATGTTAGCACGAAAATATACCTCAGAATAAGGGAATAACAGGGAAAATAGGTGATAACTGAAGGAGGGGAGGAAAGTGGGGAAGGAGGGGAGGTAGAGGACTGAGATTTTGCATGGCCCAGGGGCCAACAAAAATAAAATAATAAATAAAATAAAAAATTCCGGTCAAAAGTTGATTTTTTTTTGTTCTCTGACTCTTAAGAGTCTCCCCGCAGTCCGCCGGGAAAACTCTTAAGAGTCTCCCCTCAGTTCCCGGGTTAAGAGTCTTCCCGCAGTCCGCCGGGGGAACTCTTAACCCGGGAGCTGCGGGGAGACTCTTAAGAGTTCCCCCGGCGCACTGCGGGAAGACTCTTAAGAGTCAGAGAAAATAAAAATCAACTTTTGACATCGAAAAAAAAAAAAAATTTATATTTTTTTTTTTTATTATTTTTTTTTTTTGGCCCCTGGGCCATGCAAAATCTCAGTCCTCTACCTCCCCTCCTTCCCCACTTTCCTCCTCTCCTTCAGTTATCACCTATTTTCCCTGTTATTCCCTTATTCTGAGGTATATTTTCGTGCTAACATTAGAAATCCGATTGAGGGTGTGGTCATCACTGATAGCAAGCGAGTGCAAGAGAGAGAGAGAGAGTATCGATCGACTGTGTCTCAGTGGCCTTGGGGGAAATTGGCGGGAAAGCAGATTGCCTCACCCATACATTATACAACTCGCGGGCTATATCTCCGATTTTGACCATCCAAACGCTGTTTTCACTCGTTTTATTGTTGTTTCAGGTTAATACCTTTATAATCAACCCATAATAGGCGCATATGGATAAATATTAATGCTATTAATGGCACAATGAATATTTTAGTGACGGAAACACCTCAAATACGTCAGCACAGGGGGACGTTTCCAATTACCCCCATGCGCACTTCAGAGGTTAAGAGTCTTCCCGCAGTTCCCGGGTTAAGAGTCTGGCAGCTGTCCCTGGGTTAAGGAATAAAGCCTGTTAAAACCTTTCATATGTGTATTTTGTGTCCATTGTTTATTACTAGAGTGTTGATTTATAGAGCCAAGGCTGATCTTTACCCAGCGGAGAGGTACCTAAGTTGTTGATTCAGATTAGCGCTGATTCCTAAGGTGGAAATCGCAACCAGATTATTTCACGTTTCATTGAAAACGTGGCATAACAGTCACACATAGACACAAAGTTATATACAATCACAAATCACAATGCTAAAACGATATTATTTATTGTGCATTTACGTAAGACTCGATCCAGGCTCTATTCTGCAAGGCAGGTAACGTATAAGAAAGGACTGCTGTAATTATTATCCTTCCGTACTAGACTCGGATGCAAAGCGGTACTAACCTGCTACTACTGAGCGGTAGGCTACATACTGGCGGCGTTACGTGCGGATTAGTCCGTAAGCCACCGAACATCCCAGCAGTGTTGCCAATTTAGCTACTTTCCCGCTAGATCTAAAGGTTCTTACTTCGATATACAGTATAGAGGAAAATTTTACATCTTAATACATGAATGCTAGTGATATTCTGTAGATATGAGCCATTTTAGAGATATATTGAAGTTATTTTGCCATTAATTTTGCTATTTTCGTCATGTATTTACTATCCATACTTGATTTGGTAACCTTGCATCCCAATGACGGTAAACAAACCCAGTAGAAAAATCCTAAGATCGCAAATAGGCAGTATAATTCCTTTGCAATGGCGCTGGTTGCCTACAGTGACGACAGTGATTTGGGTACGGACTCTGAAGACGCCGAGGAAACTTGTGAGAGTGCTTCACAGAAGTTAAAAACGCAGAATACACCAGCAAATGATTGGACACAATACGGCCAGGTCCTCGAATCCAATGTCCAACTTGTTCACAAAGTTCCTGAGTCGTCTGAAGAGACTGAAGGTGTCCTAAAAGAAGGGGTAGACAGTATTATCGATGAGGATGAGGATAATGTAGTGAAAAGTGGTTCTGGCATGTTCGCATCTATCCCAGCAGCTGTATCAGTAAATTCAGTAATAAATGACAGGCTGAAAATCGATCCCGATGAAGCCGATGAGTTGACAGATGTTCCCACTGTAGACACATGGAAGATCACACAAGAGTTGAAAAAGTGTGGTGCTGAGGGTGGGAGTTCATCAAATATTCAATCGACTAAAGGGGTCCATACAGTCCAAAAGAAAAAGGAGCGTAGAAAAGTACAGTTCTTTGTGCCAGCGCTTTCAGAGGTAGGGCCAATGTAAATTTTCACCTTCACTACCCCTGTTTTGTCGCTATTCTGTTGGTCCTAATAGGTTAATATTATGGACGTGGGTATTTGCACCCGACCGTGAAAAGGTAACATTCAAGACAGCTAGAGCTGCCTTATTTACCAAGTTTCTTTATATTTTTTCCAAGGAATTAGGCCAGGGTGTCAATCCAGTTCAGTTTCAGTTTCTATGGAGCTCGTCCTGGAATCTTTACAGTGTGTCAATCCACAAAATATGAATTGTGTTATCATTATGGTTTATTATTTTGTTATCATTATAGCACGACGGAGCGGCGAAGGCGCGAGCTCTAGGGGGCTCCGGGGGCATGCCCCCCGTGATTTTTTTGAGAATTTAGGTGTCTAAAACAGTATTTCCTGCAATCTAAAAGCAATCAAGATGGAAAATATGGAGACCAAAATTATGTCAATTTACCCTTTTTGTTTCTTAAAAAAAAAAAAGGGTTGGAGGGGGTTTCTGTTAGGCCTATCATTATACAAAAAGTTCATTTGCGTTATCACTCAAAAAAAACAGCGTCGTTTGACACCCTGAATCTTTACGACTGAACCTCACGATTCTATACAGGACTGGCCATTTGTATCGGCACTAGCTCGGAGAAGAGTTTTGAGAGGGGAGAAGGGGTGTTGGAGAGAGAGGAAGCTGTTGGAGTGGCTTTGTTATGTGTGTTTAGTCTGTATACGTCGTCAGGATGTCCCCTGACTGGGTGCGAGCATGTGAAACATGCTAGGACGTACTACCACACCCACTAAATGTCCACCGTGGCAGGGATTCGATCCCGGGTCTTGCAGATTCACACGTGAGCGTGCTCACCACTGGACCACCACGGCTCACAAAATATGAATTGTGTTATCATTATAGCGCGACGGAGCGGTGAAGGCGCAAGCTCTAGGGGGGTCCGGGGGCATGCCGCCCCCCCCCTCCCCTCATGATTTTTTTGAGAATTTAGGTGTCTAAAACAGTATTTCCTGCAATCTAAAAGCAATCAAGATGGAAAATATGGAGACCAAAATTATGTCAATTTACCTTTTTTGTTTCTTTAAAAAAAAAGGTTGGGGAGTTCAGGGTGTGAAACGACGCTGTTTTTTTTAGTGATAATGCAAATTAACTTTTTGTATAATGATAACAAACTCCCCCATTTTTTTTTTTTTTTAAAGAAACAAAAAAGGTAAATTGACACAATTTTGGTCTCCATATGTTCTATCTTGATTGCCTTTAGATTACAGGAAATGCTGTTTTAGACATCTAAATTATAAAAAAAAATCCGGGGGGGCATGCCCCCGGACCCCCCTAGAGCTCGCGCCTTCGCCGCTCCGTCGCGCTATAATGATAACAAAATAATAAACCATAATGATAACACAATTCATATTTTGTGGATTGACACCCTGGGGGAGTTTCTGTTATCATTATACAAAAAATTCATTTGCGTTATCACTCAAAAAAACGGCGTCGTTTGACACCCTGCTATAGGCCTAGGCCTAGTGTTTAATTGTTGTTTTTCATGGTTTGAGTGGAGGATTTGCATTAGCTTACCCATTATTCATTAATCTGAAAATACTACGTCAAATGGCGCCATTTATTGGGTGAATCGCGCTTTTACAGTAGGTAAGGAAAATTGTGGGGAGGCCATGCACACTTCCAAAATGTACAAATATTATATTAGATTAGACTAACCTAACCTAGCCTAACCCTAATATAATATAATATAGGCCTAATATAATATAATATCGTTTTTGTGAGTAACGTTCAAGCCATTTATTGGGTGAATCGCACTCACCGCATCTTTCAAAACAAGAAGAAGAGGACCCAGGTCGAAGGATTCATTGGGTGCAATGCTTTGTTTACGTTCGGGACATTATTTTTGTGTTATTTTTCGGTGTAATCGGGTTTTTTCAAGTGTCGATAACAAAATTCCTCCATGCGGACTATAATGAGAACAATATGGCGAGTCTGTTGGTCCCTATTTTCCCTAATAAATTATTTCTAATAGGGCTGTGAAAGAGGTCTTGAATATTATCCGTGAAAATACCGTGAGCGGTATTTTCACCCGACAGTGTTAAGGTGGCCAAGGAGAGTGTATGAATGGGGGGAGGGGTCCGGGGGAAGAGTAGATGGGCAAAAGAGTGTAGGAGAAAACTGAAAAAAATAGGAGTGAAACAAAGAAGGGTGGGAGAGGAGTGGAGAGATGTAGGGAGTAATGCAGGACTAGGTCAGGGAAGGAAACTAGAGAAAGAGATAGGAACGAGAGTGAAGGAAGTAGGAAGACAGGAATGGAAGAGAAATATGGAGAAGAAAAGTACACTGATAAGATATAGAAGCAAGGGGAGACCGAGAAAAGAGGAGTTTTATGACGGAAGTTCGGGAGCTGAACTACTGTTTAAGGCTAGGGCAGGAGCATTAGAGACAAATAGGAGAACATGGAGGTGGAATGGGGGGGTGAAAGAGTGTCTGCAGTGTGAGGTGGGAGGGAGGAGAGTGGAGGAGACAATAGAACATATAGTGACAGAGTGCCAGGGGTATGCAGAGGAGAGAGATGGGTTGGAAAATGAGTTGAAACAGGAGGTAGGGGAGAGGGAATGGGAAGAACAGAAAGAAGAGGAGGATGAGGGTGTAAAATTTGTGTTAGGTCTCGGGAGTCGGGACAGAAGAGGGGGTAGATGGGGAAAAGAATGAAGGTAGTGAAAAGATTCCTGGAGCAGGTGTGGCAGAAGAGAAAACGGAATAGAATAGAATAGGGTGAGGGGGGAGAAGGTGATCAGAGTGGGGGAGGAAGATAAATGAGATTAAATAGTAGAGAGGGGAGAGGGGAAAAGTTAAATTAAGTTAAGGAGAGAACAATCTATTGGGGGGTGGAGGAGGGGGTAAATAAGGAGAGGAGAGTTCTGCTTAAGCTGTATACTTCAATACTTTTCTTTAACTATCCTTTCTACGACTACTTATTTTCTAAACTAAATCTTAATCAAGTTCTAGCTGTTTCTGGAGAAGAGATCACCGGTGCATAGGTGAGCTGGCTCAGAACAAGGGACAGCAACTCCACAAGAAGAAGAAGAATAACACTGAATGTTATTTGCACCCGATGGTCATCTTATTTTGCGATACTGACATTAATACAGACCCACTTATAGCCTACTGCTTGAATTTCAAAAAATGTCCTTATCTAGCATTACTATCCTTGTTTTTTATGTATCTCCCATCATCATCATGTCACAAAAAGCTTGTAGAACATTTTGATTATGCAGTTGTCAATTAAAGCCACTCCAACACCTTCCTCTCTCTCCAACACCCCTTCTCCCCTCTCAACACTCTTCTCTGAGCTAGTGCCGATACAAATGGCATGGACAGCCCTGTATAGAATCGTAAGATTCAGAGTCGTAAAGATTCCAGGACGAGCTCAATAGCGGCGGATCCCCAGATCGACCGTGGTGATTGTCACCTAAACATCTACAAAAGTAAGTACAAAAGTAAAGATTATACAAAGGTGAAAGAAAAGTCGATGAAGTCTATGGTGTTTACTCTGCAATCTTCAGCTTTGATTGTACATTGATAACGGGAAAGTACCGTATTGACAACCTTGTTACGAAAATTAAATTTTAGTATACCATACTTTTATATTAGGTTTTTCCGAGGGTTTAACACATTTTCATATGATCTTTAGAGCTATCGATGACTGAAAGTACCGTATTGACACAACCTTGTTACGAAAAAGACATTTTAGTACCATACTTTTTTATTAAGTTTTGCCGAGGGTTAAAACAAATTTTCTTATGATCTTTAGAGCATATAGATTCAATATTTATCTTCAAATATATCAACAAAATTTGTGGTATTAAAATAACATTGAACCGAAATCTATAGTGTTGTATGGCAATTTAAGAAAAACTGAACTGAGTGATAGGAAAAAGATAGGTCAATATACAGGAGGCGCTACAATATAGGTAGCAAAATTCTAATGGTAGTTTTGGGTTCCTATCATCATATGCTTCATTTCTATATACTTTTTATCCCCGGGAAAAAAAAAAAAATCTTTCTTGTTTTCTTGGATTTTTTTTTTTTTTTTTTATTAACCTAACCAAAAAACCTAACCTAACTTAACCTAACCTAAATGTATTTGGGGGCTATTAGGTTAGGTTAGGTTAGGTTTTTTGGTTAGGTTAATGACCAAAACAAAAGATATTCCGCTCACTGCTTCACATACTGTATATTATTCTATATTTGTCAGCTTCACTTTGTTATATTGTTAGTTTTGCTATATTTAAGTCTGTATCAAAATATTTATAAGACGATGCATAAGACGACGATCGGGTGCAAATACCGCTCCTGGTATTTTCACGGTCGGGTGCAAATACCCACTCCGTAATATTATTAGTACAGTAGTAGACTTGGCCTAGTAGGCCTATGGTTCGATGTCGATGATACTCGGAAATGTATATTTGACTTGAAATTGATACATTCAAGTATTAAAAAACTTCACTAAAGGGAGATTCATCCGCTGCGGTTTGACGACTGTAGCCAGCCAGGCTGGCTGTAGCCTACCCTCAAAAGTCATGCCGAAACTCCCATTTCCTTACGACACACAAAATGGCACAATCTCAAGGGTGTTTTTCGTTCTCCTGCAGTACTTTTTAGTGATTTCATGGGTAAATCTACAGTTATACTACCCCTCCCCACCACCTCCCCCCTTCTAAACACAACTTTTAGCGTGTTTTTGGATGGTTCAGCACACGCGGAAACTGAAAAAATCTTATTTTGATCAAAATGTATTATTACCAACCAGATACGAGTTTTTCAGGTAATTTGTTTTTGTTTTTTATTTGATATACTACAGTGTTTGGTAAGATCCTGTGTAGTGGGAGGAACTGTTTTTCAGATGCCTATTTATTAAGAAACATTGAACAATATCTTTAACCTAACCTAACCTAACCTAGTATATTAGCGGACTATATATAAATGTAAAATGTAAAAATATATTGTAACATTACCAAAATATTGAGATATAAGTACAGGTCCTCCCGCTACACAGGATTATACCCAGTGTTTTTTAATAGCGAGGACCGTCGCATTTTAGTATTTGGTCAATATTTACGAGCTGCACCACAGCTGGGATCTCATTTCTAATGGTAGTTTTGGGTTCCTATCATTTTATGCTTCATTGCTATATAATTTTTATCCACCGGAATTTTGTTTTCTTGGCTTTATTTATTTATTTTTATTTTTTTGCATTGACCTAACCCAAAAAACCTAACCTAACCTAACCTAAATGTATTTAGGGGCTATTAGGTTAGGTTAGGTTAGGTTAATGCTAAAAAAAAAAAAGGAAAGAAAAAAAAAATTCTGGTGGATAAAAATTATATAGAAATGAAGCATAAAATGATAGGAACCCAAAACTACCATTAGAAATGAGATCCCAGCTGTGGTGCGGCTCATAAATATTGACCTAGTATTTTTAACATTAGCCTAACCTAACCTAACCGAAAACTAACCTGTCTCGATGGCGGTCTTAACCCAGCTCACGTTCCCTGTTTATGGGTGCGCGACGGTCTAAACCCAGCTCACGTTCCCTGTTTATGGGTTCGCGAAGGTTTGTAATACTTCAATGTATCTATTTCAAGTCAAATGTACATTTCCGCGCATCATCAAACCATACTAAGTCTACTACTAATAATATTAACCCATTAGTACCAACAGAATAACGACAAAATAGGGGTAGTATAATGTAGATTTATCATTTCATGTCTTCTACATCAATATTTAGAGCAGCGTTAGGTTAGGTTAGGTTAATGACAATATTGGGGATGGATCTAGTGTCCGGGCGTATGGTCGTCATGTTTACATAGGACGATTGCCTCGGATAAGTTTGCATCTATTTTGACGGCGAATTTTCCTCAACATATTGTATCCAATGGTATTCAAAATAGACGGGAACATGATCGCAAGCCGCAAGCGTCAGACGCCGCCGCCGTCATGTTTACATATGCTATCAGGTATTTTGAATGCCATTGGATACAATAATATGATTGAGTTATGTCGGATCGCCGTGGTTAAGTTCGCGTCTATTTTGACGGCGATTTTTTTTCTCGGTTATTTGCCCCCTCCTGGCAATATATGATGATGACAATATGTCATGGGGGGGGGGGGGGGGGAAAGCCACCCCTCAACATGTTATTGTATCCAAAGGCAGTCAAAATAGACGGGAACATGATGGCAAAGGTCCGACGCCACTACGCGTATGTAAACAAGGATGGCGGTACGCCCGAACTCTACATTCTACCCCAATTATTGTCATCAGAGGAGGCGAGTGATATTTTTTTTACGTTACATGGCGTCTGCCGCGGAGTTACATGGAGGGATAGACAGACAAATGAGGAAGTACTGTCAACTTTCTTGCTTAACCCACTGAGGCCCCAGCTAGTTTAGAATAAATGTACCACCAGAGACCGGCAGGTTTTGAAAAACATTTTTTTTTCCAGAAAACACCAGGAATGGGTTAGGAATGAAAGAAAACCCACAAAAAACCGATCCCCTAGGTCAAAAAGGGGTCCTACGGTGCGCCCGAAAGTCGTATTTACAAGAGGGGAAAATTGAAGGCGAAAACACCCCAAAACAGGTTTTTGCATGCTCACGCGCACACAGTTGGACTTTGAGAGTTTTCAACCATCGGCATGGTTGCGTGGGATACTTACACAGTTCCCATACAAATCTGAGCCCTCTAGGTGCCATAGGACCGGAGTAATTAACAGTGACGCAACGTTGTCGTCGCTGGGGTTGGCAGAAAAATAAATTGCCGACGACACGTTGTCGTCGCTGGGGTTCAGTGGGTTAAATAGTTTTAATGTTTAATGTGATATGTACCGATTACAAATTAAAAACCGAAAAAAAAAAAAAAAAAATGTAACATCGGAAAACTTTCTTTGGCAAACGTGTTGATGAGTAGATGCGGGAAAGTCTACGGTGCCAAGATGTACTTTCGTAATTACAGTAGTGTGAAAGTACAAATTAATTAATTGGCATTATCTTGTACAGTACCGGTATGTATATTATTCCCGTAATTGGGAATTAAATTATTATTTTTAAAATTTCTGTATAAATGGGGCGAATTCGGACAGAATGAAAATTAATTAAATAAATAATATTATTTAATCTAACTTTAGCTATAACCTGTCAGATTCGGATATTGAGTGTAATTGGGTTTATAGTTGTCATTACACGTGGTATTTCTGAGTTATGTCGCAATAATCCTTACTTTTACATTATTAGGGTCATACTGCTATGCAGAGTATGGTCAATAAATCCAGATAGGCTACAGTATGTCCGAAATTGCCCCAAAAGTGTCGATATGGTATTTATTGTCTTTACGTTTTCAGATAAGACCCTTTTAAAATGTTCAATGATGTCTGAATTGCCTGAAAGGTCTGAATCTATACTGGGATCACTGGTTAGTCCTATGAATGTATTTTAAATCCATGTCCGAAATAGCCCCAAATCGTGTCCGAATTCGGACATCTTTATTATATTTATAATAAATACCGGTATATGCAATGTACAGTATTTGTTTTGTTTTTAATGCTATGATTGTATACCCCAATGTACCAGCTACACATACAATACTTAAGATCTTACATTGAGATAAAAACAAGACTATATAATTATATGCTACGGAAATATGCAAAAATCGACCGAATTCGCCCCAGTTGACGGTACGAGAGTGGTGTGGATGTAGATGTGGTGGAAAGTGTGAAAAGGAACAGCTTGAGATGGTTCGGCCATGTGGAACATATGGGAAGCGAGAGAATGACTAAGATAGTGTATAAGAGTGAGGTGGAAGGACAGAGAGGGAGAGGTAGACCGAATGAGATATGGAAGGATGGAGTATATGCGTGAAAGCGGTGCTGGATGGGACTCGAGAGGAAGGATGTTGACTGACTGGGGGCGTTTTGTTCGTGGCAACCCCTTCGGGGATCACGGTGTCCGGCAATAGATTGATAGATAGATTGACACCAAAAATCGGGATGGATGTAGAGTTCGGGCGTACGGTCGTCATGTTTACATAGGGCGATCGCCGCGGTTAACTTCGCGTCTATTTTGACGGCGATTTTTTTTCGGTTATTTTTCCCCTGCTGACAATATATATGATGATGACAATATGTCATGGAGGGGGTGAGGGCCCTCCCTCAGCATATTATTGTATCCAATGGCATTCAAAATAGACGGGCACATGATTGCAAAGGTCCGACGCCTCCTCCGCTGCCGCCGCCGTCATGTTTACATTTGTCGATCGCCGTGGTTAAGTTCGCGTCTATTTTGACGGCGATTTTTTTCGGTAATTTGCCCCCTGCTGGCAATATATGTGATGATGACAATATGTCATGGGGGGGGGGTGAGGGGGAGCAAAGCCGCCCCTCAACATATTATTGTATCCAAAGGCAGTCAAAATAGACGGGAACATGATGTCAAAGGTCCGACGCCACTACGCGTAGTGTAAACAAGGATGGCGGTACGCCCGCACTTAACATTCTTGCTCAAAAATCTCTATTTACCCCATATACTGTATTCTTGAAAATTACATAGATTTACATAGCATATTAAAGAATAATCCCCATACTAGAGCAAATATCCCTACGTTTGGAGTAAACTCACAGTTTCTTGGGAGTTGGGGGTGGGGGGTTCAGACTGCAGAGTGACAAAGCAGAAACGAAGACATCCACAATACTGAAAACATAAATATAGAAAGATTAATAAATAAGACGGAAATTATATGTAAATAATTGGAAGTCATAATCAACGACAGACTGTAGAATAAGAAGTTAATATAGGCTACTGTTTATTGCATACTGTACTGTATATGATCTTAGCAGACCACCAAAGGTAGCGTACATTCTGATTGGTTAATGAACATCCGAGAAAGAAAGTGTTGCGGGAAGGAGGTTAGAATGTAAACAAAGTGTCATCATCATCATCTGACGCCTAGAGGAAGCGCCCCAAAAGGGATGGCCATGACAGCAACTGCCTTTAGGCTCTCAGACATGCCTCCACTGACCCACTCCACAGTGCCATTTCCACTAAGTGGATTATGGTACTTAGCACTGAAGGAGCAGACCCCCGTTTCAATTACAGTACTTCAGTTCCCTGCAAAATTTTAGAACATATCCGCCACCGACATATTATGGACCATCTGGATAGGTTAAATATACTTACTGACGCACAGCACGGCTTTCAACCTAAGCGAAACTTAGCTACTGGTGACCACACACAACATTTCCCGATCCCTTAATGACCTCAAAATTAGACAAGCTGACGCCATAGTATTTGACTTCGACAAAGTCCCGCACCAGAGACTTCTAGCAAAATTAGACCATTATGTCATCCGAGGACCACTTCTTCACTAGCTTAAGACTTTCCTAACTAATCGTGAGCAACGTGTTGTTCTCGAGGGCTGTCATTCTTCTTCTGTATCTGTAACTTCTGGAGTCCCACAGGGCACTCTCTTGGGCCCCTACTTTTCCTTTCACATATTAATGACCTTCCACTATCTCTTACTTCTACTACTAGACTTTTTGAAGACGATAGCTTAGTTTATCGACCAATTATCAATAGGGACGATTGCCTCCGACTACAAGACAACTTAACTGCGCTTGAACAGTGGGAAGCCAAGTGGCAGATGACATTCAGACCTGACAAGTGCCACCATATTTGCTTCACCCGTTCCAATAAAACCATCCCATGCCCTTACAAACTTCACAATACCCTTTTAGATACTGTTCCCTCCCACAAATATTTGGGGATCCACATCTCAGCGGACATGAGGTGGACTACACACACGAGCAGCATCAGAGCAAAGGCTAATAGGGCCCTGGGCTTCCTACGCAGGAATCTCACAAAGTGTAACGCAAACATAAAAATTTAAGCTTTCAAATCATTAGTTCGGCCATACTTCATATGCGACACCGTCTGGGATCCACACACTCGCAATAATATCAATAAATTAAAGGCCATACAAAACAAAGCTGCAAGATGGATCAGACGTGATTACAGACATACTACATCAGTCACTTTGCTCAAACAAGACATTAAACTAGACCCCCTTGTTACAAGAAGACAAATGCACATACTGTACAACAAATGTTATACAAAATCACAAAAAATCTAGTGGACATGGACAAAAATACATATTTACACCCTACAGTACAAACATACGATTTACGAGACACAGCCACAACTTGAAATACCACACATATCAGGCAAGCACGGACATATTCAGACATTAATTTTTTCCCCGCAGCATCCAAGAGTGGAATCACCTCCCATCTCACATAGTTAATAGCCCCACTCTTGATTCCTTTAGAAATAGGATCACTAATCATTATCTCCCTAATCCTTGACCCGATCCTATCCCTTGCTCCTAATTCCCCTGCACAACCCCTGCATATCATGGTGCCCGAGAGCAGCCCTCTGCATGTCCCACTGACAAGACAAGAGCAGTCCCTCGCCCGGATGGCAGTTCCACCACTGTTTTGCTATTTTATTTACCGGTATCCCAGTGGGGCCCTGGCTGGAAGCATACCAAGCACAGGAACCAGTGGTCCACTGCTCCAAAAGCTGATTGCACCACCAAAGTGGCAGGCGGTGGGGTCTCCACATCCCTACGCCAGAGAGAGAAAGGCCGACTTGTGCCAGTTGGCTGTGAGAGTTACGGTGCGTCCACACTGGCAACAAAACATGTTGGCAACACAAAATACAACATAGTAGGCAACAAAGTATTAAGTTGTTAATGATACAGTGTTGCAGACATGTTGGTACTAATGTGTAGTACCAACATGTCTACAACACTATATCTTTAACAACTTAACAGGTTGTTGCCTACTATGTTGTATTTTATGTTGCCAGTGTGGACGCACCTTAAGACACTAGGGAACCATGGGGCACACCATTATGGCCCCATCGCCTTCACCACTCAGGAAAAAAATTAGAAATAAGAGTGATGATAAAGGTAGTCAGAAACTGGCTATGGGAAGTAGAGGACACCAACCCTCACTCTGATAGATCCAGCCCACCACCACAAAGTATCCGGGGCTGAAAACTCTGAAAATTTTATAGGGGTGGGCAAATCAAATTGATGAAATTAGAAAAGTAGAGATTGTCAGCTTATTTAAGTATCTGGGCAGTGTTCTGAGTAAAGATGCGAGTAGGCCTATGGATGAAGAAGTGCGCGAGAGGGTGCAACAGGGGAAGAGGGTTGTAGGAACGCTGAAAGCAGTAACAAGAAATAGGATGGTCAGCATGGAAGTAAAGAAGTCCTTGCATGACAGTGTGGTAATCCCGACACTGACTTACGGAAGCGAAGCATGGACGTTGGTGGGGAAACTCAAACCAAGAGTGAGAGGGGTGGAAATGAGTTACTTGAGAAGTGCTTGCGGAGTTACATGGAGGGATAGACAGATGAATGAGGAAGTAAGAGGGTGGTGTGGTGTGGAGGTAGATGGGCTGGAAAGTGTGAAAAGGAACACCTTGAGATGGTTTGGCCATATGGAACGTATGGGAAGCGAGAGAATGACTAAGAGGGTGTACGAGAGCGAGGTGGAAGGACAGAGAGGGAGTGGTACACCGAAAGAGAGGTGGAAGGATGGAATGAAGAAGTATATGGATGAAGGCGGTGCTGGTTGGGAGGAGGGGCATCGACTGACTGGGGACATTGGTGCATGGGGGGGGGGGGGGGGTGTTCGTTTGTGGCCACCCCTTCATGGAACACAGCATCAGGCAATAGATAGATAGATAGATAGAAAAGTAGAAAAGTAGCACTCATCCGTGCATCCGTAAGGTCCCCTGACTAAGGTAAGAACAATAAAAAAATATATCCATAAGGCAGGAATCCCGTAATCGAGGAGTAGTTGGTCTGCAAAATACCCAAAATAATAATAATAATAATAAACCCGCTCTGTCAAAATGTTATTGGTAGATGTCAAGCCCGGGCAACTTGACCTAGCAATTCGTGACAAACGCCTAATGTTCCTGGCCACCCCTTCACAGGAATTACGGCGTCTAGCAAAACAAAACATATTCTATCTACACGTATCTATCTATCTATTGCCTGACGCCGTGATCCCCGAAGGGGTGGCCACGAACGAAACGCCCTCATGCTCCTCTGTCCCCAGTCAGTCGCATCCGATGCATAGAGCGTGCGAATATTGCCATGATAGTCTCCTTTAATAATATCCTAATTTTTGTTCACTTTTCCACCATATTTTTAGTATTTTGTCATCCTCTGGTAAGACCAGTGGGGGTCTGGGACTCTGGGTTAGGTTAGGCTGGGTTGTTATTAACCTAACCTAACAAGTTGATAGGTTAGGTTAGGCCTATTGACAAAATAGGGATTTTGGGGGCTGTGTCTTAACCCTTGTCTAGCGGGGTGTTTTGGGCTCATTTGGGCATATTCAGGCCCTCCTGAATGATCAATCAAGTATCTGCATGAAAAGAAATGTATTCAGCAAAAAACTAGGCACTAAAAGCTTCAAAATGAGACCAGAACGAGCTACGTAGCACTCGTGGTTCTCTTGCAGTGGTGCCACGAACATGGGAGTTTAGCGTTTATAGCGGTATATTTTTCCCAGCTATGCTCACTACTGGCTACACTGCCGGCCTCTCGAGAACACAGGGAACATGAGTTAATGGGCGGCGGTAAGCCCTGGGAGTCGGCTGTCTGGCCCGCTGCACTCCCGGCCATTTGCACTCGATTTTAACCCTTTAAAAGCCTTAATAATGCTCCTAACTTGCTGCAAATTGGTGCACGACTTAAGTCGAGCGCCGTCAATAAGGGGTTAATATCCCTGGATAATGGGTAAATACTAAATAGGTTATTATTCAAGTACAGTACTGTCACGGTAACCTTTCGTGGCGCTCTGGGTCACAACTGTTTTGTTCGCTTCATGACTTGGTCAAGCATTTTCAGGCCCCTATAATTTTCCCTATCCAACAAATCCCCCTTACCCTTATACAGTATACCCAGTATGTTCACTATTACACTTTTATGCCATTCATCAAGGATTCTCTTCTCTCTAATGATGGAGTTTATTGGCTCTGTGACCAAACTCACTCCTATATCACCTGAGGCTTTAATCATCTCAGCTACAATGCCAGAACACCCGGTTCTGTCATAGTTTCATTCAAGACGGTACGATGGTTCTGAACGGGGTTCTTGGGCTGGCGGGAGGGTGATCTCCCAGAGGAAGAGAGAAAAGTGGTGATGGCCACATATACTGTACACACACAATTGGTATTTCTACATACAGTATAGGAATACTGTACCTGTAATGCAACTTAAGCCAACCCTTGTTCGTGCAGCAGTAGGGTTTCCTTTGTAAGACACCAAAAGGTAGAAACCATAAGATGGAACTGGCGAACTGCAACTAGGCTCTACAAATTGATAATGCTCCCTAGGAGATAAGGGGGCCTGCATCTATGGTGGAGGAACAAAAGAATCTGTCCCACACGTCTACTGCGTGTCATACAAGACTAATAGGGGGGGATGGCGGTAGACTTCTGGGTTTTGACCAATAACCATTACAATGCAATAAAGCCTTGCTATTGGCACTGCCTTGGTATGGCACTACCAAGGCTGGTTAGGAGCGGATAGGTGCCACAGGGGACTCTACTAGTCTAATGCGGGCACTGTATGGCGCCACGCCAGAGTCGGCCACAGTGTTTACATGATGATGCAGCATTTTGGTAGGAATAGGACTCCATTGTTTTATAGTCCAAGTTGCCTAATGGTGGCTCACTGCCATTTAGTGACCGAGTGTTTCACCCCCAGACCTGGATGTAGCGCCTTGGGGCCGACCTTGCCGAAGGGATCCAGAGGGTACAGTGTGCAGAGTTTCCTCAAACTGGACTCCCCCCCCCCCCCCCCCCCTAACAGTATAGGGGCCCGAACCTGGTGGTAGCACTCCAGAAGGCTGCTCAATCATTAGGTGTATAATACCAGGCCAGCTGTAGTGTCGTGTATGTGCATGGGGTGCGTCCCTGCAGCTGGTTCTAGTGGGGTGCACCGGGGCCTCTGGGGCAGTCTGGAGCCGGTGTCCTGGGGATGGTCAGTTTTCCTTTCTAACCTTTCATACCGAATACAACCCACATAACAAATAACCAATAATGTGGCCACCTCACCCAAATAATAATTTTAGCCTGCCTAAACTAGCTCTGTTTATTACTAATAAACTGCATACTTTATTCCATAGCTAATATTGATTATTTTAACAAGCAAGTCATTCGTGGCCACCCCATCGGAGATCAAGGCATCTAGCAATAGATAGATAGCAAGCTAGTTAATCTAAATATGTGATTAACAAGCTCAATTCTATATTTGCAGTTTGCTGATGATGAGGAGGAGGAAGAACAAGAAGAGCCCAAACCAAAAAAGATTGCACCTTCTACTTCTGGAACTGGTCTCTTCTCCCTACTTCCTAACCCCAAGCACTTAGCTGTCAAACAACCGAAGCGCTCCCTTGTACCTAATGTCCTTACCAAAAGACCAACACCTGCACCAAAACGGCCTATCAAGAAACCAAAACCAGACATCATAAAGCCTATTGAAAATGACATATCTGATGAAGAAGATGGTGAATCAGTCTCAGATTTCTTCTCACTAACTGAACCTGCTTTTGACATCAAATCAGTGGGTGAAATCCCTCCAGTAGAAATTAGTGGTCCTACCGCTAGTTCGGTGACTGGCTTAGATACAAGAACGCAATCAGTGTCATCAGAATATAAAAACCAGAGAACCGAGCGTGAAGTCTTTTCTGAAAATCCTGAAGCAGTTACATCTGATTATCCACAAGAGTATTATTCACTTCAGCCTGAAGGAGCAGGTCATCAAGAAATGGGAGCATCAGCATGCCAACCCGACATCGATGAAGAAGCAATGGTTTCGACTTGCTGGCAAGCGGCGAGGGAAAGGAGAGGTTATCAACTTCATCAATGTTAGTGCTGATGATGCTTTGCTAACACGCCAGGAGTGGATGACGAAAGCACTGACGGAGGAGAAGCCAACTCACGGTTACAGCAAGAAGAGAGAAGGACTGCCATCACAAAAACAGAAGCAGAAACACCAGATCACATACCTTGCACACCAAGCTAAAGAGCGAGAATTAGAACTTAAAAATAACTGGGCTCAAAACAGAATGACAAAAATGCAGACACAAGCCAAATATGGATTTTGAAAGTTGTTTGAGTAAGAATTGTAATAAGCTGTACCTTTTTTTTTTTTTTTTTTTTTTTTTTTTTTTTTATAAAACTCATAATATTGAAGATTGATGTAGCCAATTACTTGATTAAGGAACAGGCTGTAATGGGTTAAATTGCAGGAACAAGAAATACTGATTTATGAAGAGAATATTGCATATAGAAGTGCGATACAGTAGTTGGTGTATAACTCCTTGAGTACGGGGGACATCTTTTGCATGTATTCTACCTAACATCAGACTATTTACTTCAGCTTTGGAAGGACCTAACTTTTTCAGTCCCACAGATTTTTCCTATGCTGATTAAAATCATTGGGTTATCCAAAATTATATATATCTGATGCCATTCGGATGAAGGGGTTACAGGGACCGTCCATTCAGTATTTATTCTTGAGGGTGTCAGTGATTTTTGTTCAATTTAAATGAGAATTGGCACATGTTTAGTGGATTATGAAAGATGATGTAGGGTACCGCCCAATTGAAATTGCATAATTTTAGTTTCCGAAATAGGCCCAGGTTACGGTACCGTAGGTTTAAAGTTATACCACTACAATACTAAAAATCGATCTTGACCTACAAAATCTAATGTATAATTTTTTTGTTAGTGTTCAATTAACTTACAAAAGGTGTTCCTTGAGTTGCTGAATGGTATATGAACGATCCTCGGATGAGCAACGGTTACTGAGCCTATCAATTTCAAAGTTTGCTATTTTACGTTTGAGAAAACGGGCTGCGAAGTGTATTTAACCCTTTCACGCACTTATGACGCAGAGGTTGCCAGATTAGCAATAAGAAATAGAGTTCTCTCACTCTTGTAATTACCTCTCCAAAGTTAGTTTTCTGCCCACAGCTAACTCAAAGACAACTGCAGAGGTTGAAGTAACTAAACTAAAGGTTTCTAAATACCCCTGATGGTAACAAAGGCTTTAACCCTTGTCTAGCGGGGTGTTTTGGGCTCATTTGGGCTCATTTGGGCATATTCAGGCCCTCCTGAATGATCAATCAAGTATCTGCATGAAAATAAATGTATTCAGCAAAAAACTAGGCGCTAAAAGCTTCAAAATGAGACCAGAACGAGCTACGTAGCACTCGTGGTTCTCTTGCAGTGGTGCCACGAACATGGGAGTTTAGCGTATAGCGGTATATTTTTCCCAGCTATTCTCACTACTGGCTACACTGCCGGCCTCTTGAGAACACAGGGAACATGAGTAAATGGGCGGCGGTAAGCCCTGGGAGTCGGCTGTCTGGCCCGCTGCGCTCCCGGCCATTTGCACTCGATTTTAACCCTTTAAAAGCCTTAATAATGCTCCTAACTTGCTGCAAATTGGTGCACGACTTAAGTCGAGCGCTGCCAATAAGGGGTTAAAGAATCCACAATTGGCTCAAAATTGCGTCATATGTCTGAGAGGGTTAATAGAATTTAAAGCTGTTTTCGGCAATTATTTTTCGTGGCCATGTCAAGGGATTTTGACTGATGACTTTCATGTAGCCTATATGTATGTACGTATATACTCGGGCACATACTCCATAGCTGGGGGTGGCTGACTCGAGACAGAGCCCGAATAGAAACAACATTTTAAAGTTCCAATTCTTAGGGTCCGGGACCACTTTTGCGTTCCCTTGCCCCTTACTCTGTCTCGTTTAGTAGGTAAATTTACAAGAGGAGGTTGGGTAGAGGATGCCAAACCTCACTCTGGATAGGGCCAGCCCTCACCCATTTATTATGTACAGTATCTACCGGAATTTCCTCAGAAGCCAAGATTATATCGGGCAGTCTCCTTAAGTTCAAGGACATAAACAAGAATTACGCGTACCTTTAACCCACGAAATCCGGGGGGCCTCATATGATCCCGATCGGTGTGTGTCCGGGGCCATTTAGGGTAAAGGCAAGCTTCATAATTCAGTAGCTACTGATTGAGACCACCTAGAGCAGTCAACTCAATTGCAAATTGTAGAACTTACTGTTGTCTGTAGACTGCCGTTGAGATGACATCGCTATGAAAAGTGGTTGCCGTGTTATGATGATTTTAGTGGCACGGTTTAGCTGCGTATTTAAGCCTCATATGAGGCCTCCTGGATTCCTGCCATTTTTTTTTTTTTTTTTGTCTTCCTCATATGAGGCTTCCCGGATTCCATGGGTTAAAACAGTTTAAAGTTTAACCATACTGTACTGTATTTGCCATTTGCATAATTTTGCCACTTTTGTTAGTTTATAGTGCAAAATACTACTGTACATATATTTTTTTAAATTAAGTGGCTCACACAAGATGCGGTTCAGTCTCACATCCTAATGACAGCGTTCCAGCAGCCTTATTCAGGGCTGCCCCACTTGTCAGGTTTTAATTATACTAATTAACCCTTGTTTAGCGGGGCCCGACTTAAGTCCGTATCTAAAAACCTGGACTATGTGGCGGGGCCCGACTTTAGTCTGTGTGCAATTTTTGAGCAAGAATGGCTCTGAGAGAGAGACGAGCGACGGGAGGAGCGTAGGTTGCCTCATGACCGCTTGGCACGGACCCCGCGTGCCTACTGACATCTACTCCACACAACTCCACCCTCCCTACCTCGCCACACAGGGTATTATATAAGGAAATTACCGTATTTTAGAGTTTTTGCACTCGTGTTGCACGATTGTTGCACGATTGTTGCAAGAGAACGCGTGGTCGTAGAAGGATGGTTCTGGTGTCGTTGGAAAGCTCAATTTACGCCCTTCCAGGGATACATAATTGTATTACGCTCTGACTCTTGTTTATGCATGAAAAAGCACGGAAACAAGGCTATTTAGGGTAAAAAAAAACCCGCTGGGAATGTAGTGGAAAAAAACTGACGGGCCCGCTCGTAAGGTGTTAATATCGTTCTTAACACAATAACGCCCAAATATATGAAAGTAAATGAAGTGAAGTGTGTACCTTGGAAATTAAAGTCAACTGTTACGTGGGGAGAGACATGAACATGAATTATGCTGTACGTGAAAGAGCAACTTGGAAGAATTTAATTATTTAGTGAATAAATGACACGTGTAAGACAAAATAGCTTGTAATAATTTCTGTCCTGATTGAATGGAGAATAATTTTGCCACTTTTGTTAGTTTTATAGTGCAAAATACTACATATATTTTTTTTAAATTAAGTGGCTCACACAAGATGTGGTTCAGTCTCACATCCTAATGACAGCGTTCCAGCAGCCTTATTCAGGGCTGCCCCACTTGTCAGGTTTTAATTATACTAATTAATATCGTTCTTAACACAATAACGCCCAAATATATGAAAGCAAATGAAGTGTGTACCTTGGAAATTAAAGTCAACTGTTACGTGGGGAGAGACATGAACATGAATTATGCTGTACATGAAAGAGCAACTTGGAAGAATTGAATTATTTAGTGAATAAATGACACATGTAAGACAAAATAGCTTGTAATAATTTCTGTCCTGATTGAATGGAGAATTACTATGATTGATAAAAAGAAGTATGATTTAGTTCATATTTTCACACCTTTCCCTTTCATAATGTTTATTTAATTGGTTTATTTCCATATTATTTTACCCAGCTTTATGAAGACCTTGGCCTAGTAGACTGTTGTAAAAATGTTCTTGCTTACAATACTCACGCTGAATGTTATCAGTTACTGTATACAGTAAAACCTCGCCCATCCAGACTAATTGGGGGAGAACCCTGTCTGGATCTGCCGAAAGTCCGGACATATATTCAGCCATCCAGACAAATCCGGATGGCTGAAACATAAGTCTGGGTATCTAACTTAAACAACCAGACTAGGTTTCAGCAATCCAGACAAATCCGGATGGCTGAAGCATGAGTCCAGATATCTAACTTAAACAACCAGACTTAGGTTTCAGCCATCCAGACAAATCCGGATGGCTGACATACAAGTCTGGATATCTAACTCTGGATGTAGGCCTATATGATATGTGTGGAAACTTGTATTCGTCTCGTTCGTTTCCGGATTGACTTATATTTTTCGCAAGCCATCCAGACAAGTCTGGTTGGCTGAAACATGAGTCTGGATCGAAATGCCTGTCTGGATCTCTTGGGTTTCCGGATCTGAGAGCACGAGATGGGAGGGGTTTTACTGTACTGTACTGTAATACTGTACAGTATTGTTAATTTTTGTTTTGTTATGATAATATATTTCGGCGACCTAGAAGTGTGTGAATATATATTTTGTTTTTTATGTTATGTTGTGTTGTCCCTGTTCGGGCTCTGCCTCGAGTCAGCCACCCCTAGCGATGGGGTATGTGCCTGTGTAATTGTGTATATACATACATACAGGTACTTGCACTATATTTGGGATGTATGGTAAAATACAAATGTAAATAAATTAATTGTAAAATAATCATTAATATGAAAAAAAATATACTGTTAAGTATTATAACAAATTGTTTAACTATATGTTACATGTATACCTTTGCTATGAGACTGTAAAAGTGTTTTTCCTCAATAAACTCACTATTGATCATACTGTATTAATTTTTCAAGCTGTATTTTGCTACTACTCGGTGTGACAAAGTGAACAGAAATAGTGCACTACAAGATTCTGCATGTTTCCATCTATATGGCATTTAATGCTGTGAACAGCAGTATTTACTAAAATACAAATTTATATTTTATTGCACGGTAAATAAAACATATGCTTAATTGGATTTAATGTACAGTAGTTATGTGTACAGTATACTGTACAGTACTGTACGGTACTACAAAAGTTTATTAGTTTTTATTCTACTACGGTATATAATGATATTTACAGGTTGAACTTCCTTATAGATTGAAACATACAAGTGGTCAATTATACTGCCTACTGTACTTTCCACCCCCCTGTTACTACTCTCCTTGACGCGGTTGGGGGGCTTCGGGGCCAGCGACTGGAGCTTGACGGGGGATGGTTATGGTCCTTACCATTCCTATCTCCCCTTGAGCCTTCGTCCTCAGTTTGACTAATTTTGAGTAGTTTTTCATTCCTCATTCTATGTTTTTCCCCTTCTATTCTAATTCTGTCCCATTTGGCTGTCCCGGGCAGCCTATATCTCATGTCTCCCTGGCCTGGCTAGGTAGCAGACACATGACCTGATTTGTCTCTTCGGTTGCTGATGTGGCTGGACTGACTTGATTCCATTCGGTAATGCATTTTTTGCCTCTCGATATGATTTTTTCTACCTTCGACCTGATCTTTCATTCTTCGCCCTGATCACTTCTTGGTTGGTGTTGCGGTGTAGCAGTTCTTGCCTCATCCTTCGGCCCTGCCCTATAAGAGCTCTGATGTGGAGCTCATGTGGTCCGGCTGAATTGGTGAAATGGCGAGAAATGTCTGCGTGTCTTCACCTTCCTCGACTTGTTTCCCTACTGCCATTCCCGATCTATCTTGACTCGTTTAGTTATATATCTTGATCGAATCCTTCGGGCCAGCCCTATGAGAGTTCCTTTATGGAGCTCAGTGGTCTGGTTTAACTAATATTTAAAAACAAAATTTTACTTTCCAATTTTCCAAGAATGGTGAACTCACTGAGGATATACCGGTAGCTTGACTAGGAGAGACCTTTACTATATGTAATCAGAAAATATTGTTTTAATATACAGTAGTTAGAATATAAGGAATATATGTTGCCGTTGAATTAATACTTTTGAGGAGATAGTTATATAGGCTACTGTAACCATATTTTCTTCTTTAGCTGGATAAAAATCACAATTAGCCAGAATAATACAGTACAAGCATTTTATCATTGAAATGAAAGGGTTAAAAAGATATGTTGTCCGATATCCCACTCCACAAATATAAAAACATTTAAACTACCGGTAACAATTTCATACAGAATCTCCCCTAGGTGAAATGATTTTGTAAGGTTATTCAACCATATTTCATACAGAGTAAAATGTTAATTCATCAATTTGCTAATAATAGCAAAGGTAAGCTATGCGTCTCACAGACCACTAATGAAAATAACATTAAAGTCCATCCAATCACTCCTAGACAACACGCAGCTGCAGGCACGACCTTCCGAAATCTATCCTTCTGAATCCTCCATTCCTCGCGAGGACAGTTCACCTGGCCAGGCTGAGATGTGGACACCATCCAGCTCCTCTGAGCTATCAGAAGAGACTAGATGTCTCCGTCGACGACACCTGCCCGTGATGTAGCTCAGCACCCCATCCCATTGGACACATCCTAGAACACTGCATTACCGGTACACACAATCACTTATGCCAACAACATAATCTACACTCCTTGAGAGCTCTGTGGGAAAGCTTGACCATGACCATGGCCCTCCTTAGGGACTCGGGGGCTATTCGGCCAGGCAGCTTAGGGAACGACAACGACATTATCATCATCAAAGTCACCACCTGATTTAAAATTAACCACAAGAATAACCATAGCCAACTCTACCATCTTAAAGAGCATAACTTATACATATTTATCACTGTCTAAACTTCTAAAGCATGTAATTATGTTTGATACTGCACAGTTGGCTTGGTTTGCCATAAATTTTGATCTACAATAGTAAACAAAGCCATTGTAAGATATTATAAGATGTAGGAGGTTGATGGCAAACTGTCGCCTCTCTCTTGAAGTAGTGATTACACAAACTAGACTGCTGGAATTGAATCTGTTTTGATATTGTCTTTATTTAACTTACCGGTACCGTGATATATTTCATACACGATGATGTAATGTATAGGCAGTTTTTTTTTACTTATATTAGCTGAGTGTAAATATTTTCTATCCCTATGTATCTATCATTACAATTACACTTACACTTTGAACACTTTGAAGTATTCCGTCCATTAGCGACACAGTTGAGCTGGGGCTCCACTGCAACCAGGCAGCTCCCTTTCTTCCACGCTCCATCCAGAAGTCGGTTGGAGTTGGCGCTGGGGTATCCTGGTGTTGGTGGCCGGTCCGGTATTTTGGCCAACCACATGTCCAAATGTTTTTTGAAGGTGTCGGGAGACACCCCGGTCTTGTTCCTGAGAGAGGCTGGAATACAGTTGAACAGTCTGGTTCCATTGTATGCAAAGCTGTGATGGATCAGGGATTTAATTTTTGTATTGATCCCGGCGTAGTCCTCACGTAGCACAGCCTCCCTCGCCTTTGGTGATGAGTCTCTTGGATGTTTGGATTTGGTACCTTTTTTTCCAAAATCTTCCAGACGTAGATGATGATGTATCTCTCCCTGCGTCTTTGAAGAGAGTACAGCTGCAGCTCCTTGAGTCTCTCCCAGTAGTTAAAGTGTTGAAACCCATGGATTTTACTGGTGAATGTCCTCTGGGTGGCTTCAATTTCAGTTATTTCTCCTACTTTTTGGGGAGACCAGAGCTGAGAGCAGTACTCAAGTTGTGGTAGGACCAGTGACTTCCACAGGGTTAACATACACCTCTCATTTCTTGTATAGAAGGTTCTCAAGATCCAGACTGCTATTTGTTTTGCTGTTGATGTGGCTTTGGTAATATGCTGGGAAAAAGTGGCGTCACTGCTCATATTTACTCTCAAGTCTTTCACTGTGTCTTTGGCAGTAATTTCTTGCTGTCCACTGTTGTAGTTGGTGGAGTTATGTAGTGCTCTCTTATTACCGTACCTTAGAAGTTCGAACTTGTCTCCGTTTAGGGCCATGTTGTTTTCTTCTGCCCACTTCATGATTTTGTCTAAGTCTTGTTGTAGTAGCTGGGCATCGTGTTGTGTGGTGATTTTCTTCATGATTCTGGTGTCGTCTGCGAAGGATGTGGCTGTTGAGTGTTCCAGGTCCCTGTCCATGTCTCCTATCATGATGAGAAATAGGAGATGTCCCAGAACTTATCCTTGTGGTACACCGCTGATGACACCGCTTGCTTCTGATAGGCTTCCTTAAACCGTGACTCTTTGTTTTCTGTTGGTGATGAAACTGTGAAGCCATCTTCCAAGATCTCCACATATCCCAAGTGATTTGAGTTTATGTAAAAGAATCCCATGGTCCACCTTATCAAAAGCTTTGGCGAAATCTAGGTATATGACGTCAACATTTTCTCCGTCTTGAATATCCTGTAGGATTTTGTCGTAGTGTGATAGTAGCTGTGAAAGGCAGGAGCGGCCTTGTCTAAAGCCCTGTTGACCCTCGTTGTCTTCCAGGTAGCTGACCATCTTAGATCGTATTGTTCTTTCTATGATCTTGATAAGATGTGATGTCAGCACCACTGGTCTGTAATTTTTGGCTATGCCTTTACTACCCCCTTTGTGGATTGGTGTGACGGTACCTTCTTTTAGGGTTTGTGGTACATATCCAGTTTGAAGGGACTTGCTCCACATATATTTACTACCACCATGCACTCCCTACTCAATAGCTGGGCTAAGGTGGGTGCCCTTATGATCAGGGACTTCAGTGAACAGTTGCCACAGTTTGCTAGACTGCGCCGTCCACCACAGCACTGGTGTCTGCCAAATAGCACACTGGCTGACCTGAGACTCGAACCCTCAACCTCACGGTTTGCAGGCGAGTGCTCTACCAACTGTGCTAGAGCCTGTGATATACTAATAGTAACAGGACACATATCTTTGTAAAATAGCATACCCCACCATAACAAAATATTCCATCAATTTTCACTTCCAAAGTGAGTTATTTGATAGCTTGCCATTATTTATATACTGTACTGTACTTCATTATTCCTCATTTATGTATATACTCGAGCACATACCCACAGGTGGGGCTCGCCAACTCAAGACAGAGCCCAAACAGAAACGACAAAATCAAATTAAAATAGAAAATTAAAACATAACTAGGTCTCCCAGAGACCAAGGACCATGAGGGATCCCCAGCAAAAGATTCCCAGGTCTCCGATCTCTCATAGAGTTTCTGGTCACAGGCTCACAGCAGGCAGGCAAGTAGCAGAACTACATCACAATGCCCGCCCACAAGGCAGGGGGGCACCTGACGGACTATTGTCTAGTCCAGTGCTTCTTAACCTGGGGTGCTAGCACCCCCCCAGTGGTTGCTGAAATCAGCTTTAGGGGGTGCTGGAAATGCTGTACAAATGAACAAAGAAAATTGCAAACAATAATATAATTACATTTTGTTTATACTTGTAAGAAAAGAGAAACGCAACATATTACCATCATGAATGAAAACAAAAAATGTGTGAACATGTGGGAAGACATCGTATGGAGTGAGACTAATTAGTAGGCTACTCGGTATGGGAAGAGAGCAATAGATTTGTGAAATATGATTACATTATGTAATGTAAATGCCGGGACGTATACAATTGGAGGAATTAAAATTTAGTTATAGGTCTATCTGTACTGTTTATAATAGTGTATCCAGAACAAGCTCGACAGAACTCCATTTTCTGTTAACGGCTCAGTCAGCTAGAGTCCTCAGTTACCTTGGATACGAGCCACGCAGGTTGAGGTGGTGAAGCCTAGGGGAAGCAATTGATCACATTCCAGATCTCGGTACACTCAGTAGTATTGAATAGTTCGTAACACAAGCAATACAGTGTCAGTTCCCTGGTCGTGGAAGAGGAAATGTGATAATCGAAATTATATGGTGATCAACAGGTGTTGATACTGGTAGCCTACACATCTTCAAGGTCATCAAAACATCCCTCAGAACCTCTGACTGTCAGATAATCTGGCTACTCTCCAAACCTGCGTTCAATTAACTCTTTGAACTGAACCTTCTGTAAAAAACTGCTTTTATAATGAATGCAAACATGACAGTAGTGTCGAAAACGCTTAATACAATGTCTCAAATACTTCTCCCAATTAGGACTAGGCCTATCACGAAAATATAAAGAAAATGTTCCTTTTTAAACTCCAAAGGAAAGTGAATCACTATATGTGCATGATGAAGAAGGAGATACTATGTCACCCCGGATATATGTTAACGTATGTGTTAGCGTGTGTAGTGGTAATGTTTATGTTGGGGGTGTGGCAAGATCTGCTAGCCACTCGCAAATCTTTCACTCCACCACCCGTGAGTGTTAACCCTCTTTACCCATCGCGGCTGCCGCTGCTCAATCTCCCAGACTTTAAATACATCATAAATAACAATGCGTGTAATGGGGAAGTTTATACTGTTGTGATAGTCCATACACATCCGGCAAATCGTGAAATCAGAGACACAATGCGCAGAAACATTCCAACTTCTGATCTAAAGGATTTGTCTGTGAGAAGGGTGTTTTTGATGGCCAGGGCAGAATGGAATGATCAGGAACTATATCAGAAAACACCTCAGTGGAAAATATCCGATGAGAACGCCGAATATAGTGACATAATCCAGGGTAATTTCAAGGAACACTACCATAATCTCACCTACAAGCACATCATGGGGCTCCAGTGGGTCACTCGTTACTGTTCACAAGCAAAATTTGTGATAAAAATGGATGATGATATTGTGGTTGATTTGTACCAGTTCAGGGATAAATTAAGATATAGGTTTAGTGAGAAGCGCAACACAATCTTGGGTTTGATGCAAATTGAAGCCAAACCAGTGCGGGCTAAAGAGAATAAATGGTATGTCAGTGAGGACGATTATCCAGGAAAATATTATGACAATTTCGTATCAGGGTGGGCATACGCAATGACCTTTGATGCTGCAAGGGCAATTGTGAAGGAGTCTTTCAAGTGGCCTTATTTCTGGATTGACGATGTTCATGTGACAGGGACGCTGGCTCAAAAGGCCGGGGTGAAGCGAGAGGCGCTCAATCGCTTCTACACAATCCACGTTGAACATCTCTTCTGTTGCCTGGATCTTCCCAACAGCTCTGATTACTACTGCGAATTCCTTGCTGGGCCATCGGAGGGGGATGTTAGTTTGTTGGCCCGGTCACTGCGGCACGCCAGGTCCTGCTATGTTCACCCTTGCCAAAGACGGCCCCCTGAAGCGAGTGTGTTCCGGACCTGTGTGAGGGCCAAGGAGGCACCACTGGCACCACAGGGTAGGGGTCGAGGGGAGATAGTCAGGGTGGCCAGGTCAAACTCGGAGCTTGTGTCTCCCTATGAGCTCCAGCAACATTAAATTTCAATTGTTTGTTAGCCATGTAGAAATGCTTCTAAGTCGACCTAAATAATAATGTCAGGGTACAAAGTAAGAAATAACATTCACAGCATGCATTCCTTTAATTATATTCTTCGTTCCGGTATGTTTGAACCAAAAATAAGGGGGGATTCTGATACATATTTAAGAATATTGTCATGAATCCTGTAATGGATTTATTATGTCTATGTAAGCACCACCAGGAATATAGAAAATGGTGGCTGGTCAATTCAACCCCTAATTTTGCTATATTGTAGCCTATGTGTGACATTGGGATCTGAAATTAATTTCCTATGGTCCCTCTCATGCAGGTCTTCGATTGCATGATAGGGCTGATGAATTAGCCAGGGCATAGTCTCTAAATACAGTACAGTACTGTAGCCTAATTATATCGTAATCTTGGCTACCTATTCTTTTAAGTCTTAATATAGGCTAATAATTTGTAAAGAACATGAACATTTCACAACGTTAAGAAATATTTAAACAAGTAGCCTATATACCAGCATGTTTATTGTTTATCTATCATCACTCGATCATGCAGAAAGTCGCATATACTGTATATGATTATATAAATACGATAAGTCGCCAGCTAGATGTCGCAACAGCTCGCATTCGACTATTTATAAATATTATTGGGAATATAAATTACTCTCAGATGTCAATCAAACAAATTATAAGATCTGCCATCAAATATACGCCCACACATTACAAAATTGTGTAATGGAATGTGAAAAGATTCGCCAAGTCAGAAGTCCATTAACCCACTGAGCCCCAGCGACGCAAACCGTGCGTCGGTAATGTATGTAACGCTAAACCCCAGCGACTCCTCGTTTGCGTCGGTGTCACTCCGGTCCCTATTACTCCTGTCCTATGGCACCTAGAGGGCTCAGATTTTTATGGGAACTGTGTAAGTATCCCACGCACCCATGCCGATGGTTGAAAACTCTCAAAGTCCAACCGCGTGAGCGTGCAAAAACATGTTTTTTTGGGGGAAATTGCCTTAAATTTTTTACTCTTGTAAAATCCGTTTTCGGGGGCTCTGTAGGACCATTTTTTTTAGCTTTTTGATCGGTTTTTCGTGGTTTTTCCTTCATTCCTAACCCATTCGCTATTGTTTCTGGAATAAAAAAAAAAATCAGAATCAGCCGGTCCTGGGTGGTACATTTATAAATATTTAGCTGGTACTCAGCGGGTTAATAAAACATTTTAGAGATATTTCAAAATATTGAATGCACCAGGATACTTTTTCAAAGATATTGGAAAGATCTCCAGATTTTGCATACAGGGTGGCACAGAATTCGGTTACTTACCTAGCAGAAATTGGCAACAATGCCTTTCTATACATGCGTGTAATATAAGAGGTTGTGGTGTAGCACATGCTTCTTACTTGGCTACACAGATATATGGGACATGGGCCGGTTTTCTGGACCACTTTCTCCCTCATGTTTAGCAACATTAGTGTTAAGATGTTGGCCCCATTAGTTAGTCGATTTTAAGAACTTTTGCCCCATTTCTTCGTCAATATTTGGACCTTTCGTGCTATTTAGGTGTCAATTTTTTCCCTGGCGAATGATAGTGAGCATGTAATGTTGAAAGCGGCCGGGACATTTTTCTACCGAAAAATGTACAAATTAATCTAGAAGGGGGATCTAATGGATGTTTTGTTGTTGTTGTTGTTTTTTTTGATGGAGGTCTAGGGAGGAAACTAGAAAAATAATGAATACATGCAAAAATCACCCAAAAAGTGAACCATCCCTTAACCCGTAAACGGCGGAAAAGCTCATAAGAGGTTTTACTGGGCGACGGCGGCAAAGCTCTTAAGAGGGAGGCCTAAAAAAAAGCATTTAAACGGCCCCAGTATCACTAAACATGTTTTTTTCCTATACTGTACTGTACCTCGTATCACTCCTCCACATCCCCTCCTTCCCCCTTTTCCCCTCCCCCTTCAATTATCACCTATTTTCCCTGTTATTCCCTAATTCGTTGGTATATTTTTGTGCTAACATTAGCAAAATGTGTGGAGGATGTGCTTACGTGCCTAGCGAGTGTGTTATACAACCGAGTGTGTGAATGAGTAGGCTCAGTGTGGCTTGAGGCCTCGTGGAGGGAGGGGTTGCCTCAATTTTCTCCATAATTCATGAATGGGCTGGTCCATCTATATTCGCAATTTTGACCAAAAAAATTATATTTTCACTTGTTTTATTGTTGTTACAGGTTACTATCTTCATAGTGAAGGTAAAATAGGCTCATATGAATAAGTACCGGTAATAACTATATTTATCGTAAAATGACGATTATAGGCCTGAATGGAGCCAATATGCTCGCCCATGGGCAGCTAGTTCAATACCCCCCCCTCGCCGTTGCCGGGTTAAAGACAGTCTGCCAGGTGGGTAACAGAATTCTGCGCTACCCTGTATTGTAAGTAAATTACCATAATCATACATTCCAGGACTTCAGCATAACCCTAATGTATTATAACTGTAATCATGGCCAATTGTGTACCTGTATCCTACTTGGTATAGAACAAATGTTCTGTATGTATATATATAAGCCTACAGTTTAGTTACTCCTATATTACAGTATACTATTTTTCATTTATAATGTCACGCCTATTATTCAATTGTAAAACTTGCAAAATAAATAAACCAAAACTTGGACAACACATGATAAAGTAAAAAGAACTACAGTAATCAAAATCACTGTAGAAATAACGCTTAATGAAATAAAATTGTAAAATAAAAGAACACAATCTACCACAGGGTGTAGCCTACATAACTACATGAGCAAGTTAATTTGTTTCCCAAGCAAACTAATCGCACATATAACCACGCACTATCGTCACGTTCAAGGAATTAGTCAATTTGGGAAGTCCGGGACGTTCTGGTAAATTTTACTAAATTCTGTATGAATAAAGAAGCTACAATTTATGTCAAAAAGTTATATTCAAATATAACTTGCAATATGACAAGATATTAACAATAGTACTAAATACATACAACACTCACTAACGATAGTGCTATCGGGTAGGTAGGCTACTTGTAAGTATAGCAAGGGACTCCTACAACCTACATTTATCGTACAAATAAATTAAGGATGTCGCAAAAGCAAACAATTGATATTATCGACAATGAATAGATACAATATAATACAGAAAAATAATTGCAAAATATGAAGAAGCAACAACAGATTTAAACAAGAGTAGCCTACTCTTTAATATCAATAGAAAAAGATACACAATTAATACATAAACAAAAAGTAATCAGAGGTTATATGAGAAACTTCAAGTTACAAATGCTTGATTAAAATTATTGATATCAAATTTTAAAATAGTCACAATAATTGACCTTAAAAAGATTAAATTTATGCAACAATTTACTTGCAACAAAACCTCTGTCTACTAAGAGTCTGAACCTAGCTCTAGCCCATAAGTCTTCTACTTAAGTAGCCCTACACATTTTACAAAATCTTATTAGTTGGGAATACAAACAATTATAAGTTATTTTACCATCGATATTACTACTAGGGAAAGGAAAGTTTATTACGTTAAAATTAAAATTGTCAACTTTGTGGTATAATTTAAGTGTGCACTGTTCATTAACAATCTGTATATTTATATCGAATGTTTTTTCAACTTTATCATTTACGTTACCTTGTGTGAGGGGGATGGAATTTGGATAAATTAGTTTAGCGACTTTATTAAAATTTAACATATTGCAAACGAGAATATAATCGATATATCTACTATTATTACTCAACAATTTAGCAAGTGCTAATTTTTCTGGGAGGTTATTTTTCTTGCTACTGTCAACTAAGTATGTAATAAATTTAAATTCTAAAGCAAGCAAGAATAAATCTGCAATTAAAGGGCTAGCATTTCCACCCATAGGAATTCCTATTATTTTTTTGAAAATGTAGGGCCCGAATCTAACCTAAGTATTGAACAGGAGGAATCTAAGGGATTCTTTAAGTTTAGTTATATCAAAATATACTGAACTATTTTGAGTAGTGCTAAGTGACGCATTATTAAAATATGAATAAACATTTATGTAAACAAAATTATTCGTAACAAATCTGTCAAAGAGCAAATCTATAATATAGCAAAGTACTGACAATACTAAATCTAAAGGCACATTGGTAGGCTATACACAGTTGAAAAGTCGAAGCTATGTACTGAGGTAACTTTCGGCATGGTATTAAGTTTATCAATAACTTCTAATGAATTGTCAACACTCCAATATTAGTTAATGCCAGTTCTATATGTTGATGGAATCACAATATCGTTTATGAGTACTTTTAATGTATTTCAAGCAATGTACGACTTGTTCTGACTAAGTTTTAGTGGTAGCAAATTTTGCTTCGGCAATAAAGCGATATTTATAAGGGCTTTTTAGAAATTTGGGTAACATGTATAATTTTGCAATGCCCTTATTCTTATCAGAAAGTTTAATATCAAAGGTTATATTTTGATTTGTATGTTCATTAAACAAGTTATCAATAATTTGATTATCTTTAATTTCATAAACTGAATTACCACAAATAGTTGTATGTAATTTATTACCTCTAATGCCTAATCCTTTGTTTTCTAGATAACATTTCTTACATGTGAAGCTATAATTATTGCTGGCTTTATCTACTGTAGTGATTACAAAATGTTTATGTAAGTGTATTAAATCAACTTTAAGATTATAATTAGTCTACAAAATCAGAAAGATTAAATTAATTTTTAAGGAGAACATTTTATTTATAATTTAACCCCTTATTGCGGGGCCCGACTTAAGGCGGTCTAGAGAACCAAGGACTATGTGGCGGGGCCCGACTTAAGTCTGTGTGCAATTTTTGAGCAATAATGGCTCTGAGAGAGAGAGACGAGTGGGTGGAGGAGCGTAGGTCGGCTCATGACCGCTCGGCACGGGTCCCGCGTGACTACTGACGTCTACTCCACACACATCCACCCTCCCTCCCTCGCTACACAGGGAATTATGTATTTTAGGGATTTTGCACTCGTCTTGCACGATCGTTGCAAGAGAACCCGTGGTCGTAGAAGGATGGTTCTGGTGTCATTGGAAAGCTCAATTATCGCCCTTTCAGGGATACATAATTGTATTACGCTCTGGCTCTTGTTTATGCATGAAAAAGAGCACGGAAACAAGGTCGTTAGGGTAAAACCACCCACTTGCCAGGTAGTAGAAGTTACCGACCTAGCCGCTCCGTGAGTGTTAATCAATAATTTTGACCCTGCTTCTAGCTCCCTCGCACGTTTTTAAACATTTTATATTTTAATATATTCACTGAAAAAAACTATCTTTTAAATTTTTGCCCCATGTTACTTTATTATTCCCTATTCTATATTTAAAACCTTTTTGACATAGCTTCGCTAATTTGTCATTTGCAAAATGTTCCCCCGGTGGACTGCGGGAAGACTCTTAAGAGTAAGGGGAAAACAAAATCCATTTAAAACACCCCCAAAAAAAAAAAAAAAAATTTGTTTTTATTTTTTTATTTTTTATTTGCCCCTGGGCCATGCCAAATATCACTCCTCCACCTCCCCTCCTTCCCCACTTTCCTCCCCTCCTTCAGTTATCACCTATTTTGCCTGTTATTCCCTTATTCTGTGGTCTATTTTCGTGCTAACATTAGCGAGTTGGTAGCAGGGCGTTGTCATCACTGTTACCAAGCGTGGGAAAGAGCGAGAGAGAGACTATTGCGTAACAGTGTCTCTCAGACAAGGGGAGGGGAGGAGGGCAGGGAGGTTGCCTCAGCCATACATTATGTAACTCCCGGCCTGTATCGCCGATTTTGACCATCCAAACACTGTTTCCACTTGTTTTATTGTTGTAACAGGTTAATACCTTTATAATCAACCTATAATAGGCGCATATAGATAAGTATTAATGCTAATTTGTCATTTGCAAAATGTTTAACTATTTCTACATCACCTGTAAATATATGACCTATCGGACTAAAAATGAACTTTATTAATGCATTATGTCTATTAACCCGGCAAGTGCTGGGAGACTCTTAAGAGTTTCCCCGGGCGACTGCGGGAAGATTCTTAAGAGTCTGGGAAAAAAGAAAATCCATTTAAAACACCCCAAATTTTTTGTTTTTTGTGTTTTTTTTTGCCCCTGGGCCATGCCAAATATCACTCCTCCACCTCCCCTCCTTCCCCACTTTCCTCACCTCCTTCAGTTATCACCTATTTTCCCTGTTATTCCCTTATTCTGTGGTCTATTTCCGTGCTAACATTAGCGAGTTGCAAGCAGGGCATTGTCATCACTGTTACCAAGCGAGTGCAAGAGAGAGAGAGAGAGAGAGAGTATCGATCGACAGTCTCTCTCCAGACGTGGGGAAAAGTGGAGGGGAGGGAGGTTGCCTCAGCCATACATTATGTAACTCCCGGCCTGTATCGCCAATTTTGACCATCCAAACGCTGTTTCAACTTGTTTTATTGTTGTAACAGGTTAATACCTTTATAATCAACCTATAATAGGCGCATATGGATAAGTATTAATGCTATTTATGGTAAAATAACGATGTTAGTGATGGGAACAGCTCAAATACGTGTGCACAGGAGTGTGGTGTCTCATACCCCCCATGCGCACGTCTTAGGTTAACTGGCATATAAATAACTTTCACATACGGTACACATTTATTATTATTGAAAGTATCATTTTCTGAAAGATTCTCTAAAACTTTATTATAATTACAAATAATTGATCCAACTGGTCGCTCATATGAATAAACTATTAATGATTTGAAATCTTTACTTCTATCTGGTCATTGGGACTTAACTTTCCTTAAATTAATGAAACTGTTAATATTCATTTTGACTACAATTTTAGAGGAATAATTTAAAGTAGATATGTCTGGATTCCTTAGAATTAGCTCTAATGTATCTCATAAAAGCAAAGACAATATTCTTAAATTGATTAGTGAAATTATTTTTATTGTTTAGAATATTTTCTATTAAAGGAACAAAACTTGAAAAAATGCAGGTCTGTGATTGTGGAGGGAGCTGCACCAAGGGGGACCTGGGATCGGACTATACGCGCCAATCTCAAATCCAAGAACTTGACAAGTGAAGCAGCCCTTAACAGGGTTGCCTGGAACACCGCCATTAGGACAAGAGACTGAAACTGCACTTATGTGTGGAACACTCAGTCTTAAAATTTTATGTATGTATGTACTTCTCTTTTGTAGGCATTTCAACGAATCTTTCAATTTTTTAATTTCAAAATTTACAGTAGGCCTAATGAATATAAATTATTGACAATTAAGTTAATATCAGACCTGTTTTTTCTTTTTATTACATTAATTTTGTCTTCTATTGCCATGTCTCCCAGGACTTCTGTTTATAACGGGGAAGTTAAAGTAAGGGTTATCAAAATCGCTCTTTAACCCGGGAACTGCAGGGAGGACTCTTAAGAGTTCCCCCGGCGGACTGCAGGAAGACTCTTAAGAGTAAGGGGAAAACAAAAATCCATTTAAAACACCCCCCAAAAAAAAAAAAAAAATTTTTTTTACCCCTGGGCCATGCCAAATATCACTCCTCCACCTCCCCTCCTTCCCCACTTTCCTCCCCTCCTTCAGTTATCACCTATTTTGCCTGTTATTCCCTTATTCTGTGGTCTATTTTCGTGCTAACATTAGCGAGTTGGTAGCAGGGCGTTGTCATCACTGTTACCAAGCGTGGGAAAGAGCGAGAGAGAGACTATTGCGTAACAGTGTCTCTCCAGACAAGGGGAGGGCAGGGGAGGAGGGCAGGGAGGTTGCCTCAGCCATACATTATGTAACTCCCGGCCTGTATCGCCGATTTTGACCATCCAAACACTGTTTCCACTTGTTTTATTGTTGTAACAGGTTAATACCTTTATAATCAACCTATAATAGGCGCATATGGATAAGTATTAATGCTATTTATGGTAAAATAACGATGTTAGTGATGGGAACAGTTCAAATACGTCTGCACAGGAGTGAGGTGTCTCATACCCCCCATGTGCACTTCTTAGGTTAAAGGTCTTTATACAATATATTGCCTACACCTTAATTTGATTTTTAAGTCCAAATGGATATAGGCTTGTCATTAATTTTTCAATCCAATCATTTTCTCTTAAATATTTTGATCTTTTAAGAAAAAAATATATTTGTATATAATCTAATTTAGTATGGTACAATCTGTGTTAGAATGCTTATATAAAAGAATCTTGGAGTCTGTAGTTCTTAAATTTTGTTCTATGTTCATAGGCTTTTTTACTTATACTGTACATCGACGATCCGTCTTTCCAACATTGTGTATACAATACCAAATGTATTACAAGAAATTAAATATATTACATTATCGTGTTTACAAGATGTTACTTTATCTGAAGAATTTAAGAACAAACCTTTTGAATTAGTAATGTAACTTTTAAAATATTTATGATTAAAATAAAATTCATTCATACAGAATTTACATTTATAATTATCAACGAAAGGCAACAGGTTATTATCATTATTATTCATCATTTAATTTTTGTGTTAATTTGTAGTCGGGTGCGAGGGTACAAAGAGTTAGTCTCTAGGATTGTCTGTGGCCGGTCCAGGTTCGTCAACTAGGCCTAATACAAGTAAAGGAAGGGACAGTATGTGGGGCACAAGTCATATACCAATATCAGTAAATATCACTATCATCTAATATCCTAATCTCTTCTAAAGATTTATATACTTTCTACCCTCTCTGGGCTTGATACTAAGAAGGCATACGGTCCGGATGGTATTCCTCCTGTTGTACTAAAAAACTGTGCTTCCATGCTGACTCCCTGCCTAGGCAAACTCGTTTGTCTCTGTCTCTCTTCTAACGTTTTCCCTTCTTGCTGGAAGTTTGCTCTCATTCAACCTGTCCCAAAGAAGGGTGACCACTCTCAACCTTCCAACTATTGTCCAATTGCTCTCATCTCTATCTCTTTAAAGATTTTGAAACTATTCTTACTTCCAAATTTCTTAAGCATTTATCTTCTCATAATCTACTATCAGATCGCCAGTATGGCTTCCTTAAGGGTCGCTCTACTGGTGATCTTCTTTCATATCTGACTATGTCTTGGTCATCCTCCTTTCGGGACTTCGGTGAGACCTTTTCTATTGCGTTAGACATATCGAAGGCCTTCGATAGAGTCTGGCACAAATCTCTAATTTCTAAGCTGCCCTCCTTCGGTTTCTATCCCTCCATCTGTGCTTTTCTCTAATTTCCTTTCCGGTCATTCCATAGCTGCGGTTGTGGATGGCCATCGTTCACTTCCTCAATGTATCAACTCCGGTGTTCCTCAGGGATCTGTCCTATTTCCTATTCTTTTTAATATTCATAAATGATCATCTCAACTATACCTCCAGTCCTATCCATTCATATGCAGACGACTCTACCTTACACTATTTAATTAGTTTCCCAGACGCCCCAGCCAGCAGTCCGTTGCACTGCAAACACACTTGAAGCCGACGAGCAAAGTTGTCAATCACCCTGACACACTCTTCCTTCCTGATGGCACGAATCTGCACTCTGTGAAATGCACAGCCTGGGTGGCCATTTCAAAACATAGCATAAATCGGACCATTTTGGTGATTGACAACTTTGCTCGTCGGCTTCAAATGTGTCTGCAGCGCAACGGTAGTCATTTGGAACATGTGCTCTAATGGATGTATCCTTTGAGCTAGAGACCTCAAATCTTTAGTGTTTTAATTGTTATAATATCGGCTTCTAGAAAATTTAATCTTTTTTGGAGTTTCTTGTCTGAGTAATAAATGATTATAATGTTAATGGGTTGCATCTATTTTGAGACACCCTGTATAACACTCGGTACTTGTTCTTATATATTGACAAGGGATATGTACGAAAATTGTGTGCTAGACTGTTAACCTTTTTGGCAGTAGGCTACAGTGGTAGGGCACTGTCGTCCTGTTTGGGGGTCCCGAGTTAGATTCTCGTCAGTCGCAATCGCTCATCATTATTAACCCTACAATGTACTTTGTGAAGTGGTTAGATGCCAAGGACGATTGTGGATAATAATAATATATATATATATGTGTGTGTATGTGTCCGTATAAAAAGACAATGTACAGTATTTATATTATATAAAGTGTATAATTATGCAAAGCGCAATTACTCTAAATATATTTTTATATTTTATCTAAATATCCATCTGCTTGCAAGAATTGCAAATATGTGCTCATTAATAAAATATTTGAACTATTTGCATTAATATGAGTTTTTGTATCCGATATGCAGGCTAAATATAAACAATTCTTATATCGATGTAACACATATCATGGTACATAATTAACATAAATTGATGAGCGAGTCATCAAGAATAGCCAGGCCCCGGATGCACAATACCCATGGATCAACGAACAAGACCTGCATGCCCAGGACACACAACACCCAAGTATATAAGGTGTTCAATTCACGTGCCGCCAAACTCAACAGTGAACGAGGTGCTGACAATTGGGTGAAAAAATGCAGGTCTGTGATTGTGGAGGGAGCTGCACCAAGGGGTGGACCGTGGAAGACCTGGGATCGGACTATACGTGCCGATCTCAAATCCAAGAACTTGACAAGTGAAGCAGCCCTTAACAGGGTTGCCTGGAACGCCGCCATTAGGACAAGAGACTGAAACTGCACTTATGTGTGGAACACCCAGTCTTAAAATTGTATGTTTTTTTTTTTTTTTTTTTTTTTTTCCTATATTCCAACTTACTTCCTCTCGGGCATAGGCTGAGAGCCTTAACATTCACCGCTTTACAATGAACAGTGAAGCCCGTGAGGTCTTGTTCCAGTCTAGGGAGTGAGACATGTGAAGCACGTAGAGTACAACGAGCACCTGCCATCTTGCCTTCACATGAGGCGCGGTGCTCACTCATGGCCCGAAACGACCCCATCTCTGAAGCCACCTCGTTCCCGTGCTTCACTGTCTCACCCCCTACACTCGGACTCTCACACTTACACACACACAACGCCACCTGTTGAGCAGATAACTCACCAGGCATTGCACCCCTATAGCATATTTTGAATATGGGAATAATTCATACAGTGCTATTTAATCAGGGAACAATGAGGGTATTTTATTGACGTTTCGGTGGGCTTGTGGTAATGCACTGATACTAGGTACAGCACAAATTCCATCCCAATAATATCTTCCCATTGATACATCGGGATTTGAACCCGGGGACCTTTGGATTACCAGGCCAGTATGTATGTATAATCAGTTAACCCATTGGCTGCGGGAACCGTTCTGGAACGCCATGGCAATTTATAGCAATTTACAGGATTTTGAAGCCTGTGGAAACGAGTCTGAGTGAGCAGGAGCGCGGCAGGCCCCCTTCCACTCTACAGCCAGGTGGCCGGGGACACTGAGGTGCATGAGCCAAACTCCCGCTATACATAGCGCCAAAGGCAAATGTAGCGCGTCAATAGCGATAATTGCTCAGTATTTGCGAATGTCTATGGTAGCGCTGCGGGTGAAGCTCGTTCCGATATAATTTTGAAGCAATTTTCTTCTAGGTTTTGGATGAATCTATTTAATTTCATTCAGGACACTTGCTCAATCATTCAGGAGTGCCTGAATGAACCCTAATATAGCGGAAATATGCCCGCAGCGTAAGTGTTTAAGCCTGTGGAGAAGAGTGGTAGTGAACGGGAGCGCAGCAAGCCCCTGTCCGCTCTCCAGCCAGGCGGCCGGGGCACTGAGGAGATTCAGCCATGTCTCGCTAGACATGCAGCGCTGCCAAAGGCAAATGTAGCGTGACGTTGCTCATTATTAGCGAATATGTGTCTGTCTATGGTAGCTCTGCGTGTTAACCCCGCGTGCTACGAAGCTCTTCTGGTATCATTTTGAAGCTATTTTCTTCTAGTTTTTGGCTGAATACATTTAATTTTAGTCAAACACTTGATAATCATTCAGGAGTGCTTGAATGAGCCCTAATATAGCGTAAATATTGCCCGCAGTGTAAGTGTTAATTATATTTCAAGTGGTTATAATGCATGCTTCCGAACATGCCATCCCTTTCCTTTACCCATCGAATGGGATATGCCCTATGTGAGGATCTGTTGAGCGACTGCAATAGGTGTCATATGAGCGGGGTTTTTTTAAATGTACAAAAATCGTGTCAAAGGGGGTAGGCATTCGAAAATTAGATCACAAATAGGGCTAACTGGCACCTCTCGATACCACACCCTACCACACTCCCACATGCTCAGAGTACAGCTAGACAGCATGGAGCCAGTACGTGATTCTCCTGCATGCGCATCACCCTCATCCACCTTTGGTTCAGACAGTGTTAGTGGACGAGGACAGGCCCTAAAATCCATGAGGAAGCTACATACATTTCATACGTATGAAACAGAGGAGGAAAACTATTACCCTGCCCCTAAACAGGAAGAAGTCTCCGAGGAAGGGTGCAGCATGTGTAAAAATCTAATTGTCCTCGGCGTTTGGCCCCACCACCACCACAGCACCTTCTATCACCTCCACTGTTGCATACCAGCTCTTGGAGCAGTACGGCCAGCGCACCACCGAAGGCAGAGGGTCACTGCCGTGCCTAACTCCCCGACAGGATACAAGATATCTGTGTGCACCACTACCCAGCACCAACTGAGATGATGGGCAATCTGAGAATGCAGATGAATTGCCACGTATATGGACACACCACCAGGAGGACTCCAGAAATGCACCAGGGTCACCTCGAAGTGCCAAGAATGCGACGTCGTCCTCTATCTGGGTGACTTTCAAAGATTACCACACCATCAAAAATTTCTAGCTGTCACACCTGTACCTCACCCCGAAATCCAACGAAAGTCCGAAAATTATTGCAATTTATGTCGCTCCACTATATTGTACACAAATATTTTTGTTTAAGTCTAGAAACACAGTCTTATGTGTTTATTTAATCACTTACTTATTTTTTCCTTTGTTTTTGTATATGGTTGTGTCCTGTCCATAACTTATTTATATCGTTATATATTATTTATTTATGCCTTAATTTAATTATTTATATATTTTTAATAATAACCATTATTCTCTTTCCTTCCTCCTCACTCTCATTCTCATTCTCTTGCTTCCCATACATTCCACATGGCCCATGCCTGGTACTTCGGCTGTCCGCAGACCTCAATTTAAAACCCCGCCGGGTCAGGTCATAAAATGTCACTTCCCCTCCAGCTACCAGCAACGGCAACAACTCGCCCGTCCAACTCATCGACACCTTTACCTACCGTTAGCAGAGATGAAACTCAAACGTGTCTCCATCATCCAAGAACAAGGGGTATATCAAGTAATGGAAAAGCCCCCAGACACTTCCTAAATACGGTAATGCCTTCGGACGTCCACTAACCCATAATTGTACTCTCCTGCCAACAATAAGGGCACCCCCAACAACTACCACAGCAACGCCTCTGGCATTTACTTCCTGGGGGCACCTAGAGCCGCACCACCAGGACGACACATCTTCTACATATCTGCTCCAAGCCCGGGGGTCTGGACTTTTTTTTAATAGGCGAATAGTGAGATGGCGGCCCCTGTCAAAATACCATGCCGACCCACCACTACCAGTCAGACCCTCATTTTACCAACCAAATCATTCTGAATGCCAGGATGGCTTCCATATGGGAAATGCGAACCAGTGATGAACCAGCCCAAGACCAGCCATATCCAAATCAAACAGCGCCTCCCCTGAAGATCGGCGCGCGCACCAACAATAGAAAACAGAGAAGTACGGGAGGCCAGGGCAATAACTCAATTTATTCCTGTCCACAACAGCCCATCGAGACCTCAAAAGATCGTTCAGCGCCGCCCTACCAAGCAGGACCAAAAGCTGCACACTTCGCACAGTCAACACCAGACACCACCAGCGCAACAGGCGGGAACACCAGTCATCAGCACAGAGACGTAATTTCCCACGAAAAAAGGGAAAACTCGGGGAACACGTGGGGCACCCTCACCACTGGCCCTCGACAACTTCTTCTTCCCAAAATCTCCACTTGCACTTTTGCCCACCCAAAATTCCTTGCAACCCATAATGTGCCCCTCTGCCGCGGTGGTGGGGGGCGGGTAGGTGGTTCCCTGGAAAAAGATCCAGACCCTCCTAGGCAACAATAAATTTCCTTCACCACGTCCCTGCAAAAACCTTCTAGACTTGGGGAAAGTGTTCACCACCAACAACCCAGATATCGTGACCACCCTCATTCAACCAACGACAACCATCATAGTTCCACTTCATCACTAATGAAGGAGCTATGCAGAATCGCCACTACCGCCCCTCTACCCAAGTCCTACAGCTTCAGGAGGAAACTTCCAGTCCAATCGTTGCCCTTTACTAACACGAAGTCCATCAACAGGGAGCAAGCGGCCGAAAGAGAAACTACCACCGCCAGACGATAGTAAGGCAAGTAATCAGCCTGCTGGATTGGACCCCAATATTGGAATCATGGAGGAGATAATACTAAGATAGAAAGGATAGAAGGAAGCAATAAGAAACATCTAGTGACCGACTTACTCAATCAGGTTTTAGCCAGGCCGTGTAAGAGTAGCTCTCAATCAGGTTCTGAGCCTTGACCGTAGAGCCGAGTCTGAAACATGCAAATTCTGGTGTAGGCCCTTGGGTAGACAGGCGGAAACAGTCTCAGTGCCCACTTACTCAATCAGGTTTTAGCCCTGGACGCATCAAGTCTCTCAATCAGGTGGTAGCCTGGCCGTAGAGCGGAGCGGAGACCTAGAAACCAACACCCAGGAATGGCAGAGAAACAGCCTCAGTAAGTTGATTTGCAGAGTATTGTTCCTCGGTCGACACATTCTGTTGACTATTATTATAAGCGTCAGGTTTTTATGAAGTTATCTTTCATATGTTATTCTTTGAGTTATTCCAATTCAATGACTTATTCAAGGTAACTAGAACTGATTGGTCGTTTCAGGATTCAGGCACGCATACATGACTATATATATATTTTAAACCATTATTCATGAATCTATTTCCATAATTATTACTCTGAGTTAATTTAGGTTTTACAACTAAATTCAAGTTGTTCGTTTTGAGGATTACAAATATTATCCATATTGTCCATACTTTCAGTGCCGTGTGAGCGTGTAATGTATGCTAGGGTAGTAACTATTTTTTACTCTAAGTGAAGCCATATTTGAGAGCTTTTACATATGAATTCAGGACTTTTTTTATTAGGATTTGAGACGTATCCTCTCTGTGTTATTATTGTTCATATATCCCAGTTGTAACATTATTATTCTTTACATGATGAATACTTATGGATATTGTTCCAGAGACATATTGAAAATTGTAAAATAGCTATTAACTCGTGCGTGTAGGGTACCAGCGACGTGGGTTAGGACTTTATTCTAGCTATATTTTAACGATATTAGGCAGCTTAGGAAGAATATGTGGTAGTTGAATGGGTTGGTTGAGA
>CM064495.1:53534966-53645758 GCA_032716605.1 Paralithodes platypus
CCCTGGCTGGAAAGCATACCAAGGCACAGGAACCAGTGTTCCACTGCCATCCAAAAGCTGATTGCCACCACCAAAGTGGCAGGCGAGTGCGGGCGTCTCCAAATTCCCGACGCCAGAGAGAAGAATAGGCCGACTTGTCCGCAGTTCGGTCGACTGTTGAGCAGGTTACGGTGTATGCGCTCCACACTTGGCCCAACAAAAATTGTTGGCAACACAAAATCCAACATAGTAGGCAACAACAGCTATTAACGTTGTTAATGATCACAGTGTTGCATGACATGTTGCGTCGTGCGATGTGCTTAGTACTAATGTGTAGTACCAACATGTCTACAACACTATCATCACTTTAAACAATCTTAACAGATGTTGTTGCCCTACTCATGTATGTATTTTATGTTGCCCAGTGCGTCTGCGACGCCACCTTAATGGACACTAGGCGAACCATGGCAGGGCACTACCATTATACGGCCAACCCATCGCCCCCTTGCCACCACTCAGGACCAAAACAAAAAATTATGAAATAAGAGCCTGTGATGCATAAATGGTAGTCAGAAAATGGCTGTATGGGAAGTAGAGGACACCAACCCTCATCTCTGATAGATCCAGACCCCACCACCACAAAGTAATTCCGGGGGGGCGCCTGAAAACTCTTGGAAAAGATTTGTTATAGGACGGTTTGCGTACCGATGCCGGGCCAATCAAATTGAATTGGAAATTAGCAAAAAGTGAGAAGATTGTCAGACCTTATTTAAGTATGCTGCGGCCTATGTGTTCCTGAGTTAAAGTATGTGAACTTGCGAGTAGGCCTATAGGCAATGCAGAAGTATCCTGTCGATGCCGGAGTAAGCACGGCCGTTGCCCCCTGCAACAGGGGAAGAGGGCCGCCCGTTGTTAGGCCCAACTGCTGGAAAGCTAGTAACAAGAAATGTAGGTTTAACAGATGCCCCGTCCGTACCCATGGCAAGTAAAGAAGGTCCTTGCCCATGACAGTGTGCCCCCCCCCCCCCCCCCCCCACTTGCTGGCGTAATCCCGACCCACGTGACTTACGGAATGCCCGAAAGCTCTGCGACTGTTTGGTGGGGAAACTCAAACCACAGAGTGAGAGGGGTGGAACATGACTTGTTCACTTCGAGATAGTGCCTTGCGCGAGTTACATGCGAGGGATAGGACAGAAGGATGAATGAGGCAAGTACAAGAGCAGGTGAATTGGTTCGGTGTGAGAGCACGCTAGATGGGCCTTGTCGCGAAATTGCTTGTGGGTGCTGAAAAGCGAACACCTGGAGGATGGCTTTGGCCATATTAGGAACGTCGATGCGGAAGAGCCCTTAGAACGAGAATGACTAAGAGGGTGTACTGATGAGCGAGGTGGAAGGACAGATGAGGGAGCAAGTGCCGTACACGAAAGAGAGGTGGAATGGTCATGACTTTGCATGATGTGATGAAGAAGCATGGTAGATATATCAAGGCGATTAGAATGGCGGGGTGCTGGTTGAGGAGGAGGGGCATCGACTCTGACTGGGGACATTGGTGCATGGGGGGGGCGATTGAGAGGTCGCCGAAGGTCGTTGTGGCAACCTGGTGCATGGGGGGGCGTGTTCGTTTGCTGGCCACCCACTTCATGGAACACAGCATCAGGCAAATAGCATAGCCATAGATAGATAGATAAATAGTAGCAAAAAAGTAGCACTCATCCGATGCATCCTAGACTAATGGTCCACGTTGACTAATGTTTTTAAGAACAATCCAAAAAAATATATTACCATTTAAGGCAGGGAATCCCGTACAATCGAGGAGATGTAGTTGCGTACCAGTCTGGCAAAATACCCCAAAATAATAATAATAATAATAAACCCGCTCTGTCAAAATGTCTATTGGGTATTGATGTCATAGCACCGGCGCAACTTGACCTAGCGCAATTCGTGCCACAAAACGACCTAATGTTCCTGGTAATGCGCCCCACCCCTTCACAGGTAATTACGGCCGTCTAAGCAAAACAAAACATAATTCTATCAATACCACGTAGGTCTATCCTATCTATTGCCTGACGCCCGTGATCCCGCAGGGGATGCCGCCCGACGAACGAAACGACCCCTCATGCTCCTCTGTCCCCAGTCAGTCGCATCCGATGCACTAGCAGCTTATGTGCCTGAATATTGCCCCATGCATAGTCTCCTTTAAATAATATCCTAATTTTTGTTCACTTTTCCACCATAGTTTTAGTATTTTGTCATACTCTGGTACAGACCCAGGTGGAGGCGTCTGGGACCTATGGAGTTATGGTTAGGCTGGCGTTGTATATTAACCTAACCTCAACAAGCTTGATAGCCAGGTGAGGTTCAGGCCTATATGACAAAATAGGGATTTGGGCTCCGGCGACTGCTGTCTTAACCCCGTTGTACTAGCGGGCGTTGTTTTGGCTCATGTGACATTGGGCACATATTCAGGCACCTCCTGAAATGATCAATCAAGTATAGTCTGGCCATACGAATCAAGAAATGCTATTCAAGCAAATAAAGCTAGGCAACTCAAAAGCCCCTTCAAAATGCAGCACCAGAACGACGCTACAGAGGTAGACACTCGTCGGCCTTCTATCTTGCAGTTGGTGGACCTACGGAAAATGGGAAAGTTTAGCGCCTTTTTATAGCGGCATATATTTTCCGACAGGACTATGCTGGGTCATCTACTGGCTGGACTACACTGCCGCGCCTCTCGAGGTGAAACACATGGGAAACCATGCAGTAATATGGGCGACGCGGCGTAAAGTAAGCCCTCTGCGGCAAAGATCTTTATTGCCTGGTTTGGCTGATCTGAGAGCACAGGCTGCCCCACTCCCTCGGCCATTTGCCACAGCTCGATTTTAACCCTTTAAAAGCTCTTAATAATGACTCCTAAAGAAATGTTCTTATCCGTATCCCCCACACACCCACCACACACCACCACCCCCCCACTTGCTGTGCCAAATTGGTGCCACGACTTAAGTCGTTTTTTTGAGCGCCGTCAACTAAGGTGAGGTGCTTAATATCCTCTGGATAATGGACTGTAAATACTAAATAGGTTATTATTTCAGAGCTAACAGCTTACTTAGTCACAGGTAACCTTTCGTGCGCTGCCTCTGGGTCACAACTGCTTTTGATTCGCTTCATGATCTTGGAGCTCAAGCCATTTTACAGAGCCCCCTATAATTTTCCCTATCGACAACAAATCCCCACACTTACCCTTATACAGGTATACCCAGTATGTTCATCGATTATTACACTTTTATGCCATTCATCAAGGATTCTCTTCTCTCTAATGAATGGAGCCTTTATTGACGCCCCCTCTGTGGGACCAAAACTCACTCCTATATCACCTGAGGCGTTATAATAATCTCAGCTACAAGCTGCCCAGAACACACGCGTTCATGTCCATAGTTTCCATTTCAAGACGGTTACGATGCAGTTACTGCAACGGAGGAGGTTCTTGCGGCATAGGCGGAGTCGTCTTGGAATGGTGGCGGGGAGGGGGTGATCTCCCAGAGTGCCCCCCCCCCCCCCCGGAGAGAAAAGTGGTGATGATGGCCAACATATACTGCCCTACAACACACAATTGGTATTTCTACATACAGCTATAGAGAATAACTGTACCTGCTAATGCAACTTAAGCCAACCCTTGCTTCGCCTTTTTTCATGCCAGCAGTAGGGTTTTCCTTTGTAAGACACCAAAAAGTAGAAAACCATCAGAGGCGAACTGATTGCGCAACTGCAACTAGGCTCTACAAATTGATAATGCTCCCTAGGAGATCAAGAGGGGCCTGCATATATCGGTGGAGCCAGCGAACAAAAGAATCTGTCCTTCACAACGTACCCTACTGCGTGTCATACAAGACTAATAGGGGGGGGATGAGATGCGCGGAGTTTTAAGACTACTCTGGGCTTTTGGACCAATAACCAGTTACAATGCCAATAAAGCCCGTGCTATTGCGCCACTGCCTTGGTTTTCCATGGCACTACCAAGCCGCCTGCGTTAGGAGCGGGGATAGGTGCCACAGGGGACTCTACTAGTCATAATGCGGGCCACTGTATGAGCGCCGCCAGCGCCAGAGGTTCGGACCACAGTCCGACTTGACATGATTGATGCAGCATTTTGGTAGAATAGGACTCCATTGTTTTATAGTCCAAGCTGCCTAATGGTGGCTCTGCCATTTTAGTGACCCGAGTGTTTCACCCCAGACCTGGATGTAGCGCCTTGGGGTCCGACATTGCCGAAGGGATACAGAGGGTACAGTGTGCAGAGTTTCCTCAAACTGGATCCACCCCCCCCCCCCCCCCCCCCTAACAGTATAAGGGCCCGAACCTGGTGGTAGCACTCCAGAAGGCTGCTCAATCATTAGGTGTATAATACCAGGCCAGCTGTAGTGTCGTGTATGTGCATGGGGTGCGTCCCTGCAGCTGGTTCTAGTGGGGTGCACCGGGGCCTCTGGGGCAGTCTGGAGCGGGTCCTGGGGATGGTCAGTTTTCCTTTCTACCTTTCATACCGAATACAACCCACATAACAAATAACCAATAATGTGGCCACCTCACCCAAATAATAATTTTAGCCTGCCTAAACTAGCTCTGTTTATTACTAATAAACTGCATACTTTATTCCATAGCTAATATTGATTATTTTAACAAGAAAGTCATTCGTGGCCACCCCATCGGAGATCAAGGCATCTAGCAATAGATAGATAGCAAGCTAGTTAATCTAAAGATGTGATTAACAAGCTCAATTCTATATTTGCAGTTTGATGATGATGAGGAGGAGGAAGCCGAACAAGAAGAGCCCAAACCAAAAAAGATTGCACCTTCTACTTCTGGAACTGGTCTCTTCTCCTACTTCCTAACCCCAAGCACTTAGCTGTCAAACAACCGAAGCGCTCCCTTGTACCTAATGTCCTTACCAAACGACCAACACCTGCACCAAAACGGCCTATCAAGAAACCAAAACCAGACATCATAAAGCCTATTGAAAATGACATATCTGATGAAGAAGATGGTGAATCAGTCTCAGATTTCTTCTCATCTAACTGAACCTGCTTTTGACATCAAATCAGTGGGTGAAATCCCTCCAGTAGAAATTAGTGGTCCTACCGCTAGTTCGGTGACTGGCTTAGATACAAGAACGCAATCAGTGTCATCAGAATATAAAAACCAGAGAACCGAGCGTGAAGTCTTTTCTGAAAATCCTGAAGCAGTTACATCTGATTATCCACAAGAGTATTATTCACTTCAGCCTGAAGGAGCAGGTCATCAAGAAATGGGAGCATCAGCATGCCAACCCGACATCGATGAAGAAGCAATGGTTCGACTTGCTGGCAAGCGGCGAGGGAAAGGAGAGGTTATCAACTTCATCAATGTTAGTGCTGATGATGCTGTGCTAACACGCCAGGAGTGGATGACGAAAGCACTGACGGAGGAGAAGCCAACTCACGGTTACAGCAAGAAGAGAGAAGGACTGCCATCACAAAAACAGAAGCAGAAACACCAGATCACATACCTTGCACACCAAGCTAAAGAGCGAGAATTAGAACTTAAAAATAACTGGGCTCAAAACAGAATGACAAAAATGCAGACACAAGCCAAATATGGATTTTGAAAGTTGTTTGAGTAAGAATTGTAATAAGCCTGTACCTTTTTTTTTTTTTTTTTTTTTTTTTTTTTTTTATAAAACTCATACTGTAATATTGAAGATTGATGTAGCCAATTACTTGATTAAGGAACAGGCTGTAATGGGTTAAATTGCAGGAACAAGAAATCACTGATTTATGAAGAGAATATTGCATATAGAAGTGCGATACAGTAGTTGGTGTATAACTCCTTGAGTACGGGGGACATCTTTTGCATGTATTCTACCTAACATCAGACTATTTACTTCAGCTTTGGAAGGACCTAACTTTTTCAGTCCCACAGATTTTTCCTATGCTGATTAAAATCATTGGGTTATCCAAAATTATATATATCTGATGCCATTCGGATGAAGGGGTTACAGGGACCGTCCATTCAGTATTTATTCTTGAGGGTGTCAGTGATTTTTGTTCAATTTAAATGAGAATTGGCACATGTTTAGTGGATTATGAAAGATGATGTAGGGGTACCGCCCAATTGAAATTGCATAATTTTAGTTTCCGAAATAGGCCCAGGTTACGGTACCGTAGGTTTAAAGTTATACCACTACAATACTAAAAATCGATCTTGACCTACAAAATCTAATGTATAATTTTTTGTTAGTGTTCAATTAACTTACAAAAGGTGTTCCTTGAGTTGCTGAATGGTATATGAACGATCCTCGGATGAGCAACGGTTACTGAGCCTATCAATTTCAAAGTTTGCTATTTTACGTTTTGAGGAAAACGGGCTGCGAAGTGTATTTAACCCTTTCACGCATTTATGACGCAGAGGTTGCCAGATTAGCAATAAGAAATAGAGTTCTCTCACTCTTGTAATTACCTCTCTACAAATTAGTTTTCTGCCCACAGCTAATTCAAAGACAACTGCAGAGGTTGAAGTAACTAAACTAAAGGTTTCTAAATACCCCTGATGGTAACAAAGGCTTTAACCCTTGTCTAGCGGGGTGTTTTGGGCTCATTTGGGCTCATTTGGGCATATTCAGGCCCTCCTGAATGATCAATCAAGTATCTGCATGAAAATAAATGTATACAGCAAAAACTAGGCGCTAAAAGCTTCAAAATGAGACCAGAACGAGCTACGTAGCACTCGTGGTTCTCTTGCAGTGGTGCCACGAACATGGGAGTTTAGCGTATAGCGGTATATTTTTCCCAGCTATTCTCACTACTGGCTACACTGCCGGCCTCTTGAGAACACAGGGAACATGAGTAAATGGGCGGCGGTAAGCCCTGGGAGTCGGCTGTCTGGCCCGCTGCGCTCCCGGCCATTTGCACTCGATTTTAACCCTTTAAAAGCCTTAATAATGCTCCTAACTTGCTGCAAATTGGTGCACGACTTAAGTCGAGCGCTGCCAATAAGGGGTTAAAGAATCCACAATTGGCTCAAAATTGCGTCATATGTCTGAGAGGGTTAATAGAATTTAAAGCTGTTTTCGGCAATTATTTTTCGTGGCCATGTCAAGGGATTTTGACTGATGACTTTCATGTAGCCTATATATGTATGTATGTATATACTCAGGCACATACCCCATAGCTGGGGGTGGCTGACTCGAGACAGAGCCCGAATAGAAACAACATTTTAAAGTTCCAATTCTTAGGGTCCGGGACCACTTTTGCGTTCCCTTGCCCCTTACTCTGTCTCGTTTAGTAGGTAAATTTACAAGAGGAGGTTGGGTAGAGGATGCCAAACCTCACTCTGGATAGGGCCAGCCCTCACCCATTTATTTATGTACAGTATCTACCGGAATTTCCTCAGAAGCCAAGATTATATCGGGCAGTCTCCTTAAGTTCAAGGACATAAACAAGAATTACGCGTACCTTTAACCCACGAAATCCGGGGGGCCTCATATGATCCCGATCGGTGTGTCCGGGGCCATTTAGGGTAAAGGCAAGCTTCATAATTCAGTAGCTACTGATTGAGACCACCTAGAGCAGTCAACTCAATTGCAAATTGTAGAACTTACTGTTGTCTGTAGACTGCCGTTGAGATGACATCGCTATGAAAAGTGGTTGCCGTGTTATGATGATTTTAGTGGCACGGTTTAGCTGCGTATTTAAGCCTCATATGAGGCCTCCTGGATTCCTGCCATTTTTTTTTTTTTTTTGTCTTCCTCATATGAGGCTTCCCGGATTCCATGGGTTAAAACAGTTTAAAGTTTAACCATACTGTACTGTATTTGCCATTTGCATAATTTTGCCACTTTTGTTAGTTTATAGTGCAAAATACTACTGTACATATATTTTTTTAAATTAAGTGGCTCACACAAGATGCGGTTCAGTCTCACATCCTAATGACAAGCGTTCCAGCAGCCTTATTCAGGGCTGCCCCACTTGTCAGGTTTTAATTATACTAATTAACCCTTGTTTAGCGGGGCCCGACTTAAGTCCGTATCTAAAAACCTGGACTATGTGGCGGGGCCCGACTTTAGTCTGTGTGCAATTTTTGAGCAAGAATGGCTCTGAGAGAGAGACGAGCGACGGGAGGAGCGTAGGTTGCCTCATGACCGCTTGGCACGGACCCCGCGTGCCTACTGACATCTACTCCACACAACTCCACCCTCCCTACCTCGCCACACAGGGTATTATATAAGGAAATTACCGTATTTTAGAGTTTTTGCACTCGTGTTGCACGATTGTTGCACGATTGTTGCAAGAGAACGCGTGGTCGTAGAAGGATGGTTCTGGTGTCGTTGGAAAGCTCAATTTACGCCCTTCCAGGGATACATAATTGTATTACGCTCTGACTCTTGTTTATGCATGAAAAAGCACGGAAACAAGGCTATTTAGGGTAAAAAAAAACCCGCTGGGAATGTAGTGGAAAAAAACTGACGGGCCCGCTCGTAAGGTGTTAATATCGTTCTTAACACAATAACGCCCAAATATATGAAAGTAAATGAAGTGAAGTGTGTACCTTGGAAATTAAAGTCAACTGTTACGTGGGGAGAGACATGAACATGAATTATGCCTGTACGTGAAAGAGCAACTTGGAAGAATTTAATTATTTAGTGAATAAATGACACGTGTAAGACAAAATAGCTTGTAATAATTTCCTGTCCTGATTGAATGGAGAATAATTTTGCCACTTTTGTTAGTTTTATAGTGCAAAATACTACATATATTTTTTTTAAATTAAGTGGCTCACACAAGATGTGGTTCAGTCTCACATCCTAATGTCAGCGTTCCAGGCAGCCATATTCAGGGCTGCCCCACTTGTCAGGTATTAATTATACTAATATCGTTCTTAACACAATACCGCCCAAATATATGAAAGCAAATGAAGTGTGTACCTTGGAAATTAAAGTCAACTGTTACGTGGGGAGAGACATGAACATGAATTATGCTGTACATGAAAGAGCAACTTGGAAGAATTGAATTATTTAGTGAATAAATGACACATGTAAGACAAAATAGCTTGTAATAATTTCTGTCCTGATTGAATGGAGAATTACTATGATTGATAAAAAGAAGTATGATTTAGTTCATATTTTCACACCTTTCCCTTTCATAATGTTTATTTAATTGGTTTATTTCCATATTATTTTACCCAGCTTTATGAAGACCTTGGCCTAGTAGACTGTTGTAAAAATGTTCTTGCTTACAATACTCACGCTGAATGTTATCAGTTACTGTATACAGTAAAACCTCGCCCATCCAGACTAATTGGGGGAGAACCCTGTCTGGATCTGCCAAAAGTCCGGATCTGCCGAAAGTCCGGACATATATTCAGCCATCCAGACAAATCCGGATGGCTGAAACATAAGTCTGGGTATCTAACTTAAACAACCAGACTAGGTTTCAGCAATCCAGACAAATCCGGATGGCTGAAGCATGAGTCCAGATATCTAACTTAAACAACCAGACTTAGGTTTCAGCCATCCAGACAAATCCGGATGGCTGACATACAAGTCTGGATATCTAACTCTGGATGTAGGCCTATATGATATGTGTGGAAACTTGTATTCGTCTCGTTCGTTTCCGGATTGACTTATATTTTTCGCAAGCCATCCAGACAAGTCTGGTTGGCTGAAACATGAGTCTGGATCGAAATGCCTGTCTGGATCTCTTGGGTTTCCGGATCTGAGAGCACCGGATGGGAGGGGTTTTACTGTACTGTACTGTAATACTGTACAGTATTGTTAATTTTTGTTTTGTTATGATAATATATTTCGGCGACCTAGAAGTGTGTGAATATATATTTTGTTTTTTATGTTATGTTGTGTTGTCCCTGTTCGGGCTCTGCCTCGAGTCAGCCACCCCTAGCGATGGGGTATGTGCCTGTGTAATTGTGTATATACATACATACAGGTACTTGCACTATATTTGGGATGTATGGTAAAATACAAATGTAAATAAATTAATTGTAAAATAATCATTAATATGAAAAAAAATATACTGTTAAGTATTATAACAAATTGTTTAACTATATGTTACATGTATACCTTTGCTATGAGACTGTAAAAGTGTTTTTCCTCAATAAACTCACTATTGATCATACTGTATTAATTTTTCAAGCTGTATTTTGCTACTACTCGGTGTGACAAAGTGAACAGAAATAGTGCACTACAAGATTCTGCATGTTTCCATCTATATGGCATTTAATGCTGTGAACAGCAGTATTTACTAAAATACAAATTTATATTTTATTGCACGGTAAATAAAACATATGCTTAATTGGATTTAATGTACAGTAGTTATGTGTACAGTATACTGTACAGTACTGTACGGTACTACAAAAGTTTATTAGTTTTTATTCTACTACGGATATAATGATATTTACAGGTTGAACTTCCTTATAGATTGAAACATACAAGTGGTCAATTATACTGCCTACTGTACTTTCCACCCCCCTGTTACTACTCTCCTTGACGCGGTTGGGGGGCTTCGGGGCCAGCGACTGGAGCTTGACGGGGGATGGTTATGGTCCTTACCATTCCTATCTCCCCTTGAGCCTTCGTCCTCAGTTTGACTAATTTTGAGTAGTTTTTCATTCCTCATTCTATGTTTTTCCCCTTCTATTCTAATTCTGTCCCATTTGGCTGTCCCGGGCAGCCTATATCTCATGTCTCCCTGGCCTGGCTAGGTAGCAGACACATGACCTGATTTGTCTCTTCGGTTGCTGATGTGGCTGGACTGACTTGATTCCATTCGGTAATGCATTTTTTGCCTCTCGATATGATTTTTTCTACCTTCGACCTGATCTTTCATTCTTCGCCCTGATCACTTCTTGGTTGGTGTTGCGGTGTAGCAGTTCTTGCCTCATCCTTCGGCCCTGCCCTATAAGAGCTCTGATGTGGAGCTCATGTGGTCCGGCTGAATTGGTGAAATGGCGAGAAATGTCTGCGTGTCTTCACCTTCCTCGACTTGTTTCCCTACTGCCATTCCCGATCTATCTTGACTCGTTTAGTTATATATCTTGATCGAATCCTTCGGGCCAGCCCTATGAGAGTTCCTTTATGGAGCTCAGTGGTCTGGTTTAACTAATATTTAAAAAAAAAATTTTACTTTCCAATTTTCCAAGAATGGTGAACTCACTGAGGATATACCGGTAGCTTGACTAGGAGAGACCTTTACTATATGTAATCAGAAAATATTGTTTTAATATACAGTAGTTAGAATATAAGGAATATATGTTGCCGTTGAATTAATACTTTTGAGATAGTTATATAGGCTACTGTAACCATATTTTCTTCTTTAGCTGGATAAAAATCACAATTAGCCAGAATAATACAGTACAAGCATTTTATCATTGAAATGAAAGGGTTAAAAAGATATGTTGTCCGATATCCCACTCCACAAATATAAAAACATTTAAACTACCGGTAACAATTTCATACAGAATCTCCCCTAGGTGAAATGATTTTGTAAGGTTATTCAACCATATTTCATACAGAGTAAAATGTTAATTCATCAATTTGCTAATAATAGCAAAGGTAAGCTATGCGTCTCACAGACCACTAATGAAAATAACATTAAAGTCCATCCAATCACTCCTAGACAACACGCAGCTGCAGGCACGACCTTCCGAAATCTATCCTTCTGAATCCTCCATTCCTCGCGAGGACAGTTCACCTGGCCAGGCTGAGATGTGGACACCATCCAGCTCCTCTGAGCTATCAGAAGAGACTAGATGTCTCCGTCGACGACACCTGCCCGTGATGTAGCTCAGCACCCCATCCCATTGGACACATCCTAGAACACTGCATTACCGGTACACACAATCACTTATGCCAACAACATAATCTACACTCCTTGAGAGCTCTGTGGGAAAGCTTGACCATGACCATGGCCCTCCTTAGGGACTCGGGGGCTATTCGGCCAGGCAGCTTAGGGAACGACAACGACATTATCGTCATCAAAGTCACCACCTGATTTAAAATTAACCACAAGAATAACCATAGCCAACTCTACCATCTTAAAGAGCATAGCTTATACATATTTATCACTGTCTAAACTTCTAAAGCATGTAATATGTTTGATACTGCACAGTTGGCTTGGTTTGCCATAAATTTTGATCTACAATAGTAAACAAAGCCATTGTAAGATATTATAAGATGTAGGAGGTTGATGGCAAACTGTCGCCTCTCTCTTGAAGTAGTGATTACACAAACTAGACTGCTGGAATTGAATCTGTTTTGATATTGTCTTTATTTAACTTACCGGTACCGTGATATATTTCATACACGATGATGTAATGTATAGGCAGTTTTTTTTACTTATATTAGCTGAGTGTAAATATTTTCTATCCCTATGTATCTATCATTACAATTACACTTACACTTTGAACACTTTGAAGTATTCCGTCCATTAGCGACACAGTTGAGCTGGGGCTTCCACTGCAACCAGGCAGCTCCCTTTCTTCCACGCTCCATCCAGAAGTCGGTTGGAGTTGGCGCTGGGGTATCCTGGTGTTGGTGGCCGGTCCGGTATTTTGGCCAACCACATGTCCAAATGTTTTTTGAAGGTGTCGGGAGACACCCCGGTCTTGTTCCTGAGAGAGGCTGGAATACAGTTGAACAGTCTGGTTCCATTGTATGCAAAGCTGTGATGGATCAGGGATTTAATTTTTTGTATTGATCCCGGCGTAGTCCTCACGTAGCACAGCCTCCCTCGCCTTTGGTGATGAGTCTCTTGGATGTTTGGATTTGGTACCTTTTTTTCCAAAATCTTCCAGACGTAGATGATGATGTATCTCTCCCTGCGTCTTTGAAGAGAGTACAGCTGCAGCTCCTTGAGTCTCTCCCAGTAGTTAAAGTGTTGAAACCCATGGATTTTACTGGTGAATGTCCTCTGGGTGGCTTCAATTTCAGTTATTTCTCCTACTTTTTGGGGAGACCAGAGCTGAGAGCAGTACTCAAGTCGTGGTAGGACCAGTGACTTCCACAGGGTTAACATACACCTCTCATTTCTTGTATAGGAAGGTTCTCAAGATCCAGACTGCTATTTGTTTTGCTGTTGATGTGGCTTTGGTAATATGCTGGGAAAAAGTGGCGTCACTGCTCATATTTACTCTCAAGTCTTTCACTGTGTCTTTGGCAGTAATTTCTTGCTGTCCACTGTTGTAGTTGGTGGAGTTATGTAGTGCTCTCTTATTACCGTACCTTAGAAGCTCGAACTTGTCTCCGTTTAGGGCCATGTTGTTTTCTTCTGCCCACTTCATGATTTTGTCTAAGTCTTGTTGTAGTAGCTGGGCATCGTGTTGTGTGGTGATTTTCTTCATGATTCTGGTGTCGTCTGCGAAGGATGTGGCTGTTGAGTGTTCCAGGTCCCTGTCCATGTCTCCTATCATGATGAGAAATAGGAGATGTCCCAGAACTGATCCTTGTGGTACACCGCTGATGACACCGCTTGCTTCTGATAGGCTTCCTTAAACCGTGACTCTTTGTTTTCTGTTGGTGATGAAACTGTGAAGCCATCTTCCAAGATCTCCACATATCCCAAGTGATTTGAGTTTATGTAAAAGAATCCCATGGTCCACCTTATCAAAAGCTTGGCGAAATCTAGGTATATGACGTCAACATTTTCTCCGTCTTGAATATCCTGTAGGATTTTGTCGTACTGTGAAAGGCAGGAGCGGCCTTGTCTAAAGCCCTGTTGACCCTCGTTGTCTTCCAGGTAGCTGACCATCTAGATCGTATTGTTCTTTCTATGATCTTGATAAGATGTGATGTCAGCACCACTGGTCTGTAATTTTTGGCTATGCCTTTACTACCCCCTTTGTGGATTGGTGTGACGGTACCTTCTTTTAGGGTTTGTGGTACATATCCAGTTTGAAGGGACTTGCTCCACATATATTTACTACCACCATGCACTCCCTACTCAATAGCTGGGCTAAGGTGGGTGCCCTTATGATCAGGGACTTCAGTGAACAGTTGCCACAGTTTGCTAGACTGCGCCGTCCACCACAGCACTGGTGTCTGCCAAATAGCACACTGGCTGACCTGAGACTCGAACCCTCAACCTCACGGTTTGCAGGCGAGTGCTCTACCAACTGTGCTAGAGCCTGTGATATACTAATAGTAACAGGACACATATCTTTGTAAAATAGCATACCCCACCATAACAAAATATTCCATCAATTTTCACTTCCAAAGTGAGTTATTTGATAGCTTGCCATTATTTATATACTGTACTGTACTTCATTATTCCTCATTTATGTATATACTCGAGCACATACCCCACAGGTGGGGCTCGCCAACTCAAGACAGAGCCCAAACAGAAACGACAAAATCAAATTAAAATAGAAAATTAAAACATAACTAGGTCTCCCAGAGACCAAGGACCATGAGGGATCCCCAGCAAAAGATTCCCAGGTCTCCGATCTCTCATAGAGTTTCTGGTCACAGGCTCACAGCAGGCAGGCAAGTAGCAGAACTACATCACAATGCCCGCCCACAAGGCAGGGGGGCACCTGACGGACTATTGTCTAGTCCAGTGCTTCTTAACCTGGGGTGCTAGCACCCCCCCAGTGGTTGCTGAAATCAGCTTTAGGGGGTGCTGGAAATGCTGTACAAATGAACAAAGAAAATTGCAAACAATAATATAATTACATTTTGTTTATACTTGTAAGAAAAGAGAAACGCAACATATTACCATCATGAATGAAAACAAAAAATGTGTGAACATGTGGGAAGACATCGTATGGAGTGAGACTAATTAGTAGGCTACTCGGTATGGGAAGAGAGCAATAGATTTGTGAAATATGATTACATTATGTAATGTAAATGCCGGGACGTATACAATTGGAGGAATTAAAATTTAGTTATAGGTCTATCTGTACTGTTTATAATAGTGTATCCAGAACAAGCTCGACAGAACTCCATTTTCTGTTAACGGCTCAGTCAGCTAGAGTCCTCAGTTACCTTGGATACGAGCCACGCAGGTTGAGGTGCTGAAGCCTAGGGGAAGCAATTGATCACATTCCAGATCTCGGTACACTCAGTAGTATTGAATAGTTCGTAACACAAGCAATACAGTGTCAGTTCCCTGGTCGTGGAAGAGGAAATGTGATAATCGAAATTATATGGTGATCAACAGGTGTTGATACTGGTAGCCTACACATCTTCAAGGTCATCAAAACATCCCTCAGAACCTCTGACTGTCAGATAATCTGGCTACTCTCCAAACCTGCGTTCAATTAACTCTTTGAACTGAACCTTCTGTAAAAAACTGCTTTTATAATGAATGCAAACATGACAGTAGTGTCGAAAACGCTTAATACAATGTCTCAAATACTTCTCCCAATTAGGACTAGGCCTATCACGAAAATATAAAGAAAATGTTCCTTTTTAAACTCCAAAGGAAAGTGAATCACTATATGTGCATGATGAAGAAGGAGATACTATGTTACCCCGGATATATGTTAACGTATGTGTTAGCGTGTGTAGTGGTAATGTTTATGTTGGGGGTGTGGCAAGATCTGCTAGCCACTCGCAAATCTTTCACTCCACCACCCGTGAGTGTTAACCCTCTTTACCCATCGCGGCTGCCGCTGCTCAATCTCCCAGACTTTAAATACATCATAAATAACAATGCGTGTAATGGGGAAGTTTATACTGTTGTGATAGTCCATACACATCCGGCAAATCGTGAAATCAGAGACACAATGCGCAGAAACATTCCAACTTCTGATCTAAAGGATTTGTCTGTGAGAAGGGTGTTTTTGATGGCCAGGGCAGAATGGAATGATCAGGAACTATATCAGAAAACACCTCAGTGGAAAATATCCGATGAGAACGCCGAATATAGTGACATAATCCAGGGTAATTTCAAGGAACACTACCATAATCTCACCTACAAGCACATCATGGGGCTCCAGTGGGTCACTCGTTACTGTTCACAAGCAAAATTTGTGATAAAAATGGATGATGATATTGTGGTTGATTTGTACCAGTTCAGGGATAAATTAAGATATAGGTTTAGTGAGAAGCGCAACACAATCTTGGGTTTGATGCAAATTGAAGCCAAACCAGTGCGGGCTAAAGAGAATAAATGGTATGTCAGTGAGGACGATTATCCAGGAAAATATTATGACAATTTCGTATCAGGGTGGGCATACGCAATGACCTTTGATGCTGCAAGGGCAATTGTGAAGGAGTCTTTCAAGTGGCCTTATTTCTGGATTGACGATGTTCATGTGACAGGGACGCTGGCTCAAAAGGCCGGGGTGAAGCGAGAGGCGCTCAATCGCTTCTACACAATCCACGTTGAACATCTCTTCTGTTGCCTGGATCTTCCCAACAGCTCTGATTACTACTGCGAATTCCTTGCTGGGCCATCGGAGGGGGATGTTAGTTTGTTGGCCCGGTCACTGCGGCACGCCAGGTCCTGCTATGTTCACCCTTGCCAAAGACGGCCCCCTGAAGCGAGTGTGTTCCGGACCTGTGTGAGGGCCAAGGAGGCACCACTGGCACCACAGGGTAGGGGTCGAGGGGAGATAGTCAGGGTGGCCAGGTCAAACTCGGAGCTTGTGTCTCCCTATGAGCTCCAGCAACATTAAATTTCAATTGTTTGTTAGCCATGTAGAAATGCTTCTAAGTCGACCTAAATAATAATGTCAGGGTACAAAGTAAGAAATAACATTCACAGCATGCATTCCTTTAATTATATTCTTCGTTCCGGTATGTTTGAACCAAAAATAAGGGGGGATTCTGATACATATTTAAGAATATTGTCATGAATCCTGTAATGGATTTATTATGTCTATGTAAGCACCACCAGGAATATAGAAAATGGTGGCTGGTCAATTCAACCCCTAATTTTGCTATATTGTAGCCTATGTGTGACATTGGGATCTGAAATTAATTTCCTATGGTCCCTCTCATGCAGGTCTTCAATTGCATGATAGGGCTGATGAATTAGCCAGGGCATAGTCTCTAAATACAGTACAGTACTGTAGCCTAATTATATCGTAATCTTGGCTACCTATTCTTTTAAGTCTTAATATAGGCTAATAATTTGTAAAGAACATGAACATTTCACAACGTTAAGAAATATTTAAACAAGTAGCCTATATACCAGCATGTTTATTGTTTATCTATCATCACTCGATCATGCAGAAAGTCGCATATACTGTATATGATTATATAAATACGATAAGTCGCCAGCTAGATGTCGCAACAGCTCGCATTCGACTATTTATAAATATTATTGGGAATATAAATTACTCTCAGATGTCAATCAAACAAATTATAAGATCTGCCATCAAATATACGCCCACACATTACAAAATTGTGTAATGGAATGTGAAAAGATTCGCCAAGTCAGAAGTCCATTAACCCACTGAGCCCCAGCGACGCAAACCGTGCGTCGGTAATGTATGTAACGCTAAACCCCAGCGACTCCTCGTTTGCGTCGGTGTCACTCCGGTCCCTATTACTCCTGTCCTATGGCACCTAGAGGGCTCAGATTTTTATGGGAACTGTGTAAGTATCCCACGCACCCATGCCGATGGTTGAAAACTCTCAAAGTCCAACCGCGTGAGCGCGCAAAAACATGTTTTTTTGGGGAAATTGCCTTAAATTTTTTACTCTTGTAAAATCCGTTTTCGGGGGCTCTGTAGGACCATTTTTTTTAGCTTTTTGATCGGTTTTTCGTGGTTTTTCCTTCATTCCTAACCCATTCGCTATTGTTTCTGGAATAAAAAAAAAAATCAGAATCAGCCGGTCCTGGGTGGTACATTTATAAATATTTAGCTGGTACTCAGTGGGTTAATAAAACATTTTAGAGATATTTCAAAATATTGAATGCACCAGGATACTTTTTCAAAGATATTGGAAAGATCTCCAGATTTTGCATACAGGGTGGCACAGAATTCGGTTACTTACCTAGCAGAAATTGGCAACAATGCCTTTCTATACATGCGTGTAATATAAGAGGTTGTGGTGTAGCACATGCTTCTTACTTGGCTACACAGATATATGGGACATGGGCCGGTTTTCTGGACCACTTTCTCCCTCATGTTTAGCAACATTAGTGTTAAGATGTTGGCCCCATTAGTTAGTCGATTTTAAGAACTTTTGCCCCATTTCTTCGTCAATATTTGGACCTTTCGTGCTATTTAGGTGTCAATTTTTTCCCTGGCGAATGATAGTGAGCATGTAATGTTGAAAGCGGCCGGGACATTTTTCTACCGAAAAATGTACAAATTAATCTAGAAGGGGGATCTAATTGATGTTTTTGTTTTTTTTTTTTTCTTTTTTTTGATGGAGGTCTAGGGAGGAAACTAGAAAAATAATGAATACATGCAAAAATCACCCAAAAAGTGAACCATCCCTTAACCCGTAAACGGCGGAAAAGCTCATAAGAGGTTTTACTGGGCGACGGCGGCAAAGCTCTTAAGAGGGAGGCCTAAAAAAAAGCATTTAAACGGCCCCAGTATCACTAAACATGTTTTTTTTTCCTATACTGTACTGTACCTCGTATCACTCCTCCACATCCCCTCCTTCCCCCTTTTCCCCTCCCCCTTCAATTATCACCTATTTTCCCTGTTATTCCCTAATTCGTTGGTATATTTTTGTGCTAACATTAGCAAAATGTGTGGAGGATGTGCTTACGTGCCTAGCGAGTGTGTTATACAACCGAGTGTGTGAATGAGTAGGCTCAGTGTGGCTTGAGGCCTCGTGGAGGGAGGGGTTGCCTCAATTTTCTCCATAATTCATGAATGGGCTGGTCCATCTATATTCGCAATTTTGACCAAAAAAATTATATTTTCACTTGTTTTATTGTTGTTACAGGTTACTATCTTCATAGTGAAGGTAAAATAGGCTCATATGAATAAGTACCGGTAATAACTATATTTATCGTAAAATGACGATTATAGGCCTGAATGGAGCCAATATGCTCGCCCATGGGCAGCTAGTTCAATACCCCCCCCTCGCCGTTGCCGGGTTAAAGACAGTCTGCCAGGTGGGTAACAGAATTCTGCGCTACCCTGTATTGTAAGTAAATTACCATAATCATACATTCCAGGACTTCAGCATAACCCTAATGTATTATAACTGTAATCATGGCCAATTGTGTACCTGTATCCTACTTGGTATAGAACAAATGTTATGTATGTATATATAAGCCTTCAGTTTAGTTACTCCTATATTACAGTATACTATTTTTCATTTATAATGTCACGCCTATTATTCAATTGTAAAACTTGCAAAATAAATAAACCAAAACTTGGACAACACATGATAAAGTAAAAAGAACTACAGTAATCAAAATCACTGTAGAAATAACGCTTAATGAAATAAAATTGTAAAATAAAAGAACACAATCTACCACAGGGTGTAGCCTACATAACTACATGAGCAAGTTAATTTGTTTCCCAAGCAAACTAATCGCACATATAACCACGCACTATCGTCACGTTCAAGGAATTAGTCAATTTGGGAAGTCCGGGACGTTCTGGTAAATTTTACTAAATTCTGTATGAATAAAGAAGCTACAATTTATGTCAAAAAGTTATATTCAAATATAACTTGCAATATGACAAGATATTAACAATAGTACTAAATACATACAACACTCACTAACGATAGTGCTATCGGGTAGGTAGGCTACTTGTAAGTATAGCAAGGGACTCCTACAACCTACATTTATCGTACAAATAAATTAAGGATGTCGCAAAAGCAAACAATTGATATTATCGACAATGAATAGATACAATATAATACAGAAAAATAATTGCAAAATATGAAGAAGCAACAACAGATTTAAACAGAGTAGCCTACTCTTTAATATCAATAGAAAAAGATACACAATTAATACATAAACAAAAAGTAATCAGAGGTTATATGAGAAACTTCAAGTTACAAATGCTTGATTAAAATTATTGATATCAAATTTTAAAATAGTCACAATAATTGACCTTAAAAAGATTAAATTTATGCAACAATTTACTTGCAACAAAACCTCTGTCTACTAAGAGTCTGAACCTAGCTCTAGCCCATAAGTCTTCTACTTAAGTAGCCCTACACATTTTACAAAATCTTATTAGTTGGGAATACAAACAATTATAAGTTATTTTACCATCGATATTACTACTAGGGAAAGGAAAGTTTATTACGTTAAAATTAAAATTGTCAACTTTGTGGTATAATTTAAGTGTGCACTGTTCATTAACAATCTGTATATTTATATCGAATTTTTTTTCAACTTTATCATTTACGTTACCTTGTGTGAGGGGGATGGAATTTGGATAAATTAGTTTAGCGACTTTATTAAAATTTAACATATTGCAAACGAGAATATAATCGATATATCTACTATTATTACTCAACAATTTAGCAAGTGCTAATTTTTCTGGGAGGTTATTTTTCTTGCTACTGTCAACTAAGTATGTAATAAATTTAAATTCTAAAGCAAGCAAGAATAAATCTGCAATTAAAGGGCTAGCATTTCCACCCATAGGAATTCCTATTATTTTTTGAAAATGTAGGGCCCGAATCTAACCTAAGTATTGAACAGGAGGAATCTAAGGGATTCTTTAAGTTTAGTTATATCAAAATATACTGAACTATTTGAGTAGTGCTAAGTGACGCATTATTAAAATATGAATAAACATTTATGTAAACAAAATTATTCGTAACAAATCTGTCAAAGAGCAAATCTATAATATAGCAAAGTACTGACAATACTAAATCTAAAGGCACATTGGTAGGCTATACACAGTTGAAAAGTCGAAGCTATGTACTGAGGTAACTTTCGGCATGGTATTAAGTTTATCAATAACTTCTAATGAATTGTCAACACTCCAATATTAGTTAATGCCAGTTCTATATGTTGATGGAATCACAATATCGTTTATGAGTACTTTTAATGTATTTCAAGCAATGTACGACTTGTTCTGACTAAGTTTTAGTGGTAGCAAATTTTGCTTCGGCAATAAAGCGATATTTATAAGGGCTTTTTAGAAATTTGGGTAACATGTATAATTTTGCAATGCCCTTATTCTTATCAGAAAGTTTAATATCAAAGGTTATATTTTGATTTGTATGTTCATTAAACAAGTTATCAATAATTTGATTATCTTTAATTTCATAAACTGAATTACCACAAATAGTTGTATGTAATTTATTACCTCTAATGCCTAATCCTTTGTTTTCTAGATAACATTTCTTACATGTGAAGCTATAATTATTGCTGGCTTTATCTACTGTAGTGATTACAAAATGTTTATGTAAGTGTATTAAATCAACTTTAAGATTATAATTAGTCTACAAAATCAGAAAGATTAAATTAATTTTTAAGGAGAACATTTTATTTATAATTTAACCCCTTATTGCGGGGCCCGACTTAAGGCGGTCTAGAGAACCAAGGACTATGTGGCGGGGCCCGACTTAAGTCTGTGTGCAATTTTTGAGCAATAATGGCTCTGAGAGAGAGAGAGACGAGTGGGTGGAGGAGCGTAGGTCGGCTCATGACCGCTCGGCACGGGTCCCGCGTGACTACTGACGTCTACTCCATACACATCCACCCTCCCTCCCTCGCTACACAGGGAATTATGTATTTTAGGGATTTTGCACTCGTCTTGCACGATCGTTGCAAGAGAACCCGTGGTCGTAGAAGGATGGTTCTGGTGTCATTGGAAAGCTCAATTATCGCCCTTTCAGGGATACATAATTGTATTACGCTCTGGCTCTTGTTTATGCATGAAAAAGAGCACGGAAACAAGGTCGTTAGGGTAAAACCACCCACTTGCCAGGTAGTAGAAGTTACCGACCTAGCCGCTCCGTGAGTGTTAATCAATAATTTTGACCCTGCTTCTAGCTCCCTCGCACGTTTTTAAACATTTTATATTTTAATATATTCACTGAAAAAAACTATCTTTTAAATTTTTGCCCCATGTTACTTTATTATTCCCTATTCTATATTTAAAACCTTTTTGACATAGCTTCGCTAATTTGTCATTTGCAAAATGTTCCCCCGGCGGACTGAGGGAAGACTCTTAGGAGTAAGGGGAAAATAAAATCCATTAAAACACCCCCAAAAAAAAAAAAAAAAATTTTGTTTTTATTTGTTTTTATTTTTGCCCCTGGGCCATGCCAAATATCACTCCTCCACCTCCCCTCCTTCCCCACTTTCCTCCCCTCCTTCAGTTATCACCTATTTTGCCTGTTATTCCCTTATTCTGTGGTCTATTTTCGTGCTAACATTAGCGAGTTGGTAGCAGGGCGTTGTCATCACTGTTACCAAGCGTGGGAAAGAGCGAGAGAGAGACTATTGCGTAACAGTGTGTCTCCAGACAAGGGGAGGGGAGGAGGGCAGGGAGGTTGCCTCAGCCATACATTATGTAACTCCCGGCCTGTATCGCCGATTTTGACCATCCAAACACTGTTTCCACTTGTTTTATTGTTGTAACAGGTTAATACCTTTATAATCAACCTATAATAGGCGCATATGGATAAGTATTAATGCTAATTTGTCATTTGCAAAATGTTTAACTATTTCTACATCACCTGTAAATATATGACCTATCGGACTAAAAATGAACTTTATTAATGCATTATGTCTATTAACCCGGCAAGTGCTGGGAGACTCTTAAGAGTTTCCCCGGGCGACTGCGGGAAGATTCTTAAGAGTCTGGGAAAGAAAAAAATCCATTTAAAACACCCCAAATTTTGTTTTTTGTGTTTTTTTTTGCCCCTGGGCCATGCCAAATATCACTCCTCCACCTCCCCTCCTTCCCCACTTTCCTCACCTCCTTCAGTTATCACCTATTTTCCCTGTTATTCCCTTATTCTGTGGTCTATTTCCGTGCTAACATTAGCGAGTTGCAAGCAGGGCATTGTCATCACTGTTACCAAGCGAGTGCAAGAGAGAGAGAGAGAGAGAGTATCGATCGACAGTCTCTCTCCAGACGTGGGGAAAAGTGGAGGGGAGGGAGGTTGCCTCAGCCATACATTATGTAACTCCCGGCCTGTATCGCCAATTTTGACCATCCAAACGCTGTTTCCACTTGTTTTATTGTTGTAACAGGTTAATACCTTTATAATCAACCTATAATAGGCGCATATGGATAAGTATTAATGCTATTTATGGTAAAATAACGATGTTAGTGATGGGAACAGCTCAAATACGTGTGCACAGGAGTGTGGTGTCTCATACCCCCCATGCGCACGTCTTAGGTTAACTGGCATATAAATAACTTTCACATACGGTACACATTTATTATTATTGAAAGTATCATTTTCTGAAAGATTCTCTAAAACTTTATTATAATTACAAATAATTGATCCAACTGGTCGCTCATATGAATAAACTATTAATGATTTGAAATCTTTACTTCTATCTGGTCATTTGGACTTAACTTTCCTTAAATTAATGAAACTGTTAATATTCATTTTGACTACAATTTTAGAGGAATAATTTAAAGTAGATATATGTCTGGATTCCTTAGAATTAGCTCTAATGTATCTCATAAAAGCAAAGACAATATTCTTAAATTGATTAGTGAAATTATTTTTATTGTTTAGAATATTTTCTATTAAAGGAACAAAACTTGAAAAAATGCAGGTCTGTGATTGTGGAGGGAGCTGCACCAAGGGGGACCTGGGATCGGACTATACGCGCCAATCTCAAATCCAAGAACTTGACAAGTGAAGCAGCCCTTAACAGGGTTGCCTGGAACACCGCCATTAGGACAAGAGACTGAAACTGCACTTATGTGTGGAACACTCAGTCTTAAAATTTTATGTATGTATGTACTTCTCTTTTGTAGGCATTTCAACGAATCTTTCAATTTTTTAATTTCAAAATTTACATGTAGGCCTAATGAATATAAATTATTGACAATTAAGTTAATATCAGACCTGTTTTTTCTTTTTATTACATTAATTTTGTCTTCTATTGCCATGTCTCCCAGGACTTCTGTTTATAACGGGGAAGTTAAAGTAAGGGTTATCAAAATCGCTCTTTAACCCGGGAACTGCAGGGAGACTCTTAAGAGTTCCCCCGGCGGACTGCGGGAAGACTCTTAAGAGTAAGGGGAAAACAAAATCCATTTAAAACACCCCCAAAAAAAAAAAAAAAAAATTTTTTTTACCCCTGGGCCATGCCAAATATCACTCCTCCACCTCCCCTCCTTCCCCACTTTCCTCCCCTCCTTCAGTTATCACCTAATTTGCCTGTTATTCCCTTATTCTGTGGTCTATTTTCGTGCTAACATTAGCGAGTTGGTAGCAGGGCGTTGTCATCACTGTTACCAAGCGTGGGAAAGAGCGAGAGAGAGACTATTGCGTAACAGTGTCTCTCCAGACAAGGGGAGGGCAGGGGAGGAGGGCAGGGAGGGTGCCTCAGCCATACATTATGTAACTCCCGGCCTGTATCGCCGATTTTGACCATCCAAACACTGTTTCCACTTGTTTTATTGTTGTAACAGGTTAATACCTTTATAATCAACCTATAATAGGCGCATATGGATAAGTATTAATGCTATTTATGGTAAAATAACGATGTTAGTGATGGGAACAGTTCAAATACGTCTGCACAGGAGTGAGGTGTCTCATACCCCCCATGTGCACTTCTTAGGTTAAAAGGTCTTTATACAATATATTGCCTACACCTTAATTTGATTTTTAAGTCCAAATGGATATAGGCTTGTCATTAATTTTTCAATCCAATCATTTTCTCTTAAATATTTTGATCTTTTAAGAAAAAAATATATTTGTATATAATCTAATTTAGTATGGTACAATCTGTGTTAGAATGCTTATATAAAAGAATCTTGGAGTCTGTAGTTCTTAAATTTTGTTCTATGTTCATAGGCTTTTTTACTTATACTGTACATCGACGATCCGTCTTTCCAACATTGTGTATACAATACCAAATGTATTACAAGAAATTAAATATATTACATTATCGTGTTTACAAGATGTTACTTTATCTGAAGAATTTAAGAACAAACCTTTTGAATTAGTAATGTAACTTTTAAAATATTTATGATTAAAATAAAATTCATTCATACAGAATTTACATTTATAATTATCAACGAAAGGCAACAGGTTATTATCATTATTATTCATCATTTAATTTTTGTGTTAATTTGTAGTCGGGTGCGAGGGTACAAAGAGTTAGTCTCTAGCATTGTCTGTGGCCGGTCCAGGTTCGTCAACTAGGCCTAATACAAGTAAAGGAAGGGACAGTATGTGGGGCACAAGTCATATACCAATATCAGTAAATATCACTATCATCTAATATCCTAATCTCTTCTAAAGATTTATATACTTTCTACCCTCTCTGGGCTTGATACTAAGAAGGCATACGGTCCGGATGGTATTCCTCCTGTTGTACTAAAAAACTGTGCTTCCATGCTGACTCCCTGCCTAGGCAAACTCGTTTGTCTCTGTCTCTCTTCTAACGTTTTCCCTTCTTGCTGGAAGTTTGCTCTCATTCAACCTGTCCCAAAGAAGGGTGACCACTCTCAACCTTCCAACTATTGTCCAATTGCTCTCATCTCTATCTCTTTAAAGATTTTGAAACTATTCTTACTTCCAAATTTCTTAAGCATTTATCTTCTCATAATCTACTATCAGATCGCCAGTATGGCTTCCTTAAGGGTCGCTCTACTGGTGATCTTCTTTCATATCTGACTATGTCTTGGTCATCCTCCTTTCGGGACTTCGGTGAGACCTTTTCTATTGCGTTAGACATATCGAAGGCCTTCGATAGAGTCTGGCACAAATCTCTAATTTCTAAGCTGCCCTCCTTCGGTTTCTATCCCTCCATCTGTGCTTTTCTCTAATTTCCTTTCCGGTCATTCCATAGCTGCGGTTGTGGATGGCCATCGTTCACTTCCTCAATGTATCAACTCCGGTGTTCCTCAGGGATCTGTCCTATTTCCTATTCTTTTTAATATTCATAAATGATCATCTCAACTATACCTCCAGTCCTATCCATTCATATGCAGACGACTCTACCTTACACTATTTAATTAGTTTCCCAGACGCCCCAGCCAGCAGTCCGTTGCACTGCAAACACACTTGAAGCCGACGAGCAAAGTTGTCAATCACCCTGACACACTCTTCCTTCCTGATGGCACGAATCTGCACTCTGTGAAATGCACAGCCTGGGTGGCCATTTCAAAACATAGCATAATCGGACCATTTTGGTGATTGACAACTTTGCTCGTCGGCTTCAAATGTGTCTGCAGCGCAACGGTAGTCATTTGGAACATGTGCTCTAATGGATGTATCCTTTGAGCTAGAGACCTCAAATCTTTAGTGTTTTAATTGTTATAATATCGGCTTCTAGAAAATTTAATCTTTTTTGGAGTTTCTTGTCTGAGTAATAAATGATTATAATGTTAATGGGTTGCATCTATTTTGAGACACCCTGTATAACACTCGGTACTTGTTCTTATATATTGACAAGGGATATGTACGAAAATTGTGTGCTAGACTGTTAACCTTTTTGGCAGTAGGCTACAGTGGTAGGGCACTGTCGTCCTGTTTGGGGGTCCCGAGTTAGATTCTCGTCAGTCGCAATCGCTCATCATTATTAACCCTACAATGTACTTTGTGAAGTGGTTAGATGCCAAGGACGATTGTGGATAATAATAATATATATATATATATGTGTGTGTATGTGTCCGTATAAAAAGACAATGTACAGTATTTATATTATATAAAGTGTATAATTATGCAAAGCGCAATTACTCTAAATATATTTTTATATTTTATCTAAATATCCATCTGCTTGCAAGAATTGCAAATATGTGCTCATTAATAAAATATTTGAACTATTTGCATTAATATGAGTTTTTGTATCCGATATGCAGGCTAAATATAAACAATTCTTATATCGATGTAACATATCATGGTACATAATTAACATAAATTGATGAGCGAGTCATCAAGAATAGCCAGGCCCCGGATGCACAATACCCATGGATCAACGAACAAGACCTGCATGCCCAGGACACACAACACCCAAGTATATAAGGTGTTCAATTCACGTGCCGCCAAACTCAACAGTGAACGAGGTGCTGACAATTGGGTGAAAAAATGCAGGTCTGTGATTGTGGAGGGAGCTGCACCAAGGGGTGGACCGTGGAAGACCTGGGATCGGACTATACGTGCCGATCTCAAATCCAAGAACTTGACAAGTGAAGCAGCCCTTAACAGGGTTGCCTGGAACGCCGCCATTAGGACAAGAGACTGAAACTGCACTTATGTGTGGAACACCCAGTCTTAAAATTGTATGTTTTTTTTTTTTTTTTTTCCTATATTCCAACTTACTTCCTCTCGGGCATAGGCTGAGAGCCTTAACATTCACCGCTTTACAATGAACAGTGAAGCCTGTGAGGTCTTGTTCCAGTCTAGGGAGTGAGACATGTGAAGCACGTAGAGTACAACGAGCACCTGCCATCTTGCCTTCACATGAGGCGCGGTGCTCACTCATGGCCCGAAACGACCCCATCTCTGAAGCCACCTCGTTCCCGTGCTTCACTGTCTCACCCCCTACACTCGGACTCTCACACTTACACACACACAACGCCACCTGTTGAGCAGATAACTCACCAGGCATTGCACCCCTATAGCATATTTTGAATATGGGAATATTCATACAGTGCTATTTAATCAGGGAACAATGAGGGTATTTTATTGACGTTTCGGTGGGCTTGTGGTAATGCACTGATACTAGGTACAGCACAAATTCCATCCCAATAATATCTTCCCATTGATACATCGGGATTTGAACCCGGGACCTTTGGATTACCAGGCCAGTATGTATGTATAATCAGTTAACCCATTGGCTGCGGGAACTGTTCTGGAACGCCATGGCAATTTATAGCAATTTACAGGATTTTGAAGCCTGTGGAAACGAGTCTGAGTGAGCAGGAGCGCGGCAGGCCCCCTTCCACTCTCCAGCCAGGTGGCCGGGACACTGAGGTGCATGAGCCAAACTCCCGCTATACATAGCGCCAAAGGCAAATGTAGCGCGTCAATAGCGATAATTGCTCAGTATTTGCGAATGTCTATGGTAGCGCTGCGGGTGAAGCTCGTTCCGATATAATTTTGAAGCAATTTTCTTCTAGGTTTTGGCTGAATCTATTTAATTTCATTCAGACACTTGCTCAATCATTCAGGAGTGCCTGAATGAACCCTAATATAGCGGAAATATGCCCGCAGCGTAAGTGTTTAAGCCTGTGGAGAAGAGTGGTAGTGAACGGGAGCGCAGCAAGCCCCTGTCCGCTCTCCAGCCAGGCGGCCGGGGCACTGAGGAGATTCAGCCATGTCTCGCTAGACATGCAGCGCTGCCAAAGGCAAATGTAGCGTGACGTTGCTCATTATTAGCGAATATGTGTCTGTCTATGGTAGCTCTGCGTGTTAACCCCGCGTGCTACGAAGCTCGTTCTGGTATCATTTTGAAGCTATTTTCTTCTAGTTTTTGGCTGAATACATTTAATTTTAGTCAAACACTTGATTAATCATTCAGGAGTGCTTGAATGAGCCCTAATATAGCGTAAATATGCCCGCAGTGTAAGTGTTAATTATATTTCAAGTGGTTATAATGCATGCTTCCGAACATGCCATCCCTTTCCTTTACCCATCGAATGGGATATGCCCTATGTGAGGATCTGTTGAGCGACTGCAATAGGTGTCATATGAGCGGGGTTTTTTTAAATGTACAAAAATCGTGTCAAAGGGGGTAGGCATTCGAAAATTAGATCACAAATAGGGCTAACTGGCACCTCTCGATACCACACCCTACCACACTCCCACATGCTCAGAGTACAGCTAGACAGCATGGAGCCAGTACGTGATTCTCCTGCATGCGCATCACCCTCATCCACCTTTGGTTCAGACAGTGTTAGTGGACGAGGACAGGCCCTAAAATCCATGAGGAAGCTACATACATTCATACGTATGAAACAGAGGAGGAAAACTATTACCCTGCCCCTAAACAGGAAGAAGTCTCCGAGGAAGGGTGCAGCATGTGTAAAAATCTAATTGTCCTCGGCGTTTGGCCCCACCACCACCACAGCACCTTCTATCACCTCCACTGTTGCATACCAGCTCTTGGAGCAGTACGGCCAGCGCACCACCGAAGGCAGAGGTCACTGCCGTGCCTAACTCCCCGACAGGATACAAGATATCTGTGTGCACCACTACCCAGCACCAACTGAGATGATGGGCAATCTGAGAATGCAGATGAATTGCCACGTATATGGACACACCACCAGGAGACTCCAGAAATGCACCAGGGTCACCTCGAAGTGCCAAGAATGCGACGTCGTCCTCTATCTGGGTGACTTTCAAAGATTACCACACCATCAAAAATTTCTAGCTGTCACACCTGTACCTCACCCCGACATCCCACGAAAGTCCGAAAATTATTGCAATTTATGTCGCTCCACTATATTGTACATAAATATTTTTGTTTAAGTCTAGAAACACAGTCTTATGTGTTTATTTAATCACTTACTTATTTTTTCCTTTGTTTTTTGTATATGGTTGTGTCCTGTCCATAACTTATTTATATCGTTATATATTATTTATTTATGCCTTAATTTAATTATTTATATATTTTTAATAATAACCATTATTCTCTTTCCTTCCTCCTCACTCTCATTCTCATTCTCTTGCTTCCCATACATTCCACATGGCCCATGCCTGGTACTTCGGCGTCCGCAGACCTCAATAAAACCCCGCCGGGTCAGGTCAAAATGTCACTTCCCCTCCAGCTACCAGCACGGCAACAACTCGCCCGTCCAACTCATCGACACCTTTACCTACCGTAGCAGAGATGAAACTCAAACGTGTCTCCATCATCAAGAACAGGGTATCTCAAGTAATGAAAAGCCCCAGACACTTCCTAAATACGGTAATGCCTTCGGACTGTCCACTAACCCTAATTGTACTCTCCTGCAACAATAAGGCACCCAACAACTCCACAGCACGCCTCTGGCATTTCTTCCTGGGGCACCTAGAGCCTCACCACCAGGACGACACATCTTCTACATATCTGCTCCAGCCCGGGGGTCTGGACTTTTTTTTTAAAGGCGATAGTGAGATGCGCCCTGTCCAAAATACCATGCCGACCCACCACTACCAGTCAGACCCTATTACCAACAAATCATCTGAATCAGGATTGCTTCCATATGGGAAATGCGAAGTGATGCCAGCCCAGACCAGCCATATCCAAATAACAGCGCCTCCCCTGAAGTTGCGCGCGCACCAACAAAGAAAACAGAGAAGTACGGGAAGTCCAGGGCAAACTAAATTATTCCTGTCCACAACAGCCCATCGAGACCTCAAAAGATCGTCAACGCAGCCCTACCAAGCAGACCAAAAGCTGCAACTTCGCCAGCAACACCAGACACCACCAGCGCAACAGGCGGGAACACCAGTCATCAGCACAGAGACGTAATTTCCCCCGAAAAAGGGAAAAACTCGGGGAACACGTGGGGCACCCTCACCACTGGCCCTCGACAACTTCTTTCCCAAATTCTCCACTTGCACTTTGCCCACCCAAAATTCCTTGCAACCCCAAATGTGCCCCTCTGGCGCGGTCCCTGGAAAAATATCCAGACCCTCCTAGGCAACATAAATTTCCTTCACCACGTCCCTTCAATAACCTTCTAGACTTGGGGAAAGTGTTCACCACCAACAACCCAGATATCTTGACCACCTCATCAACCAACGACAACCATCATAGTTCAACTTCATCACTACTGAAGGAGCTATGCAGAATCGCAACTACCGCCCCTCTACCCAGTCCTACAGCTTCAGGAGAAACTTCCAGTTCAATCGTGCCCTTACTAACCCGAAGTTCATCAACAGGGAGCAAGCGGCCGAAAGAGACACTACCACCGCCAGCCGATAGTAAGGCAAGTAATCAGCCTGCTGGCTTGGACCCAATATTTGGATCATGGAGGAGAAATCCTAAGATAGAAAGGATAGAAGGAAGCAATAAGCCTCAGTACCGACTTACTCAATCAGGTTTTAGCCCTGGCCATGTAAGAGTCTCTCAATCAGGTTTTAGCCCTGACCGTAGAGCCGAGTCTGAAACATGCAAATTCTGGTGTTAGCCCTGTGGTAGACAGGCGGAAACAGTCTCAGTGCCCACTTACTCAATCAGGTTTTAGCCCTGGCCGCATAAGTCTCTCAATCAGGTGGTAGCCCTGGCCGTAGAGCGGAGCCTGAGACTAGAAACCAACACCAAGGAAGGCAGAAACAGCCTCAGTAAGTTTATTTGCAGAGTATTGTTCCTCGGTCACACATTCTGTTGACTATTATTATAATCGCATGTTTTATGAAGTTATCTTTCATATGTTATTCTTTGAGTTATTCCAATTCAATGACTTATTCAAGTTAACTATAACTTATTGTTCGTTTCAGGATTCAGTCACGCATACATGACTATATATATTATTTAAACCATTATTCATGAATCTATTTTCATAATTATTACTCTGAGTTAATTTAGTTTTACAACTAAATCAAGTTGTTCGTTTTGAGATAAAATATTATCCTATTGTCCATACTTTCAGTGCCGTGTGCGCGTGTATGCTAGGGTAGTAACTATTTTTTACTCTAAGTGAAGCCATATTTGAGAGCTTTTACATATTTAATTCAGGACTTTTTTATTATGATTTGAGACTTATCCTCTCTGTGTTATTATTGTTCATATATCCAGTTGTAACATTATTATTCTTTACATATGAATACTATGTATATTGTTCCAGAGACATATTGAAATTGTACACTAGCTATTAACTCGTTGAGTAGGGTACCAGCGACGTGGGTTAGACTTTATTCTAGCTATATTTAGACGATATTAGGCAGGTTAGGAAGGATATGTGGTAGTTGAAAGGGTTGGTTGAGATAGTTAATTGGAGGTCTAATTATTGCTAGAGGGCCTTACTAATTAAATAAAATCGTCTAATAGTTGCCAGAATAAGATGAAAAGGACGTTCCTGGTACTGAATGGGTTAAGGAATAAAACTTGTGAACCTTAAATTTACTGTGTATTTTGTGTCCATTGTTTAGTACACTAGAGTGTAGTTAATAGAGCCAATTAAGGCCAGTCTTTGCCCAGTGGAGAGGCATCTAAGTTGTTGATTAGCGCTGATTCCTAAGGGGGAAATCGCAATCAGATTATCTCGCGTTTTATTATAAACGTGGCATAACAATAACATAATGCTGAATATTTCAACTAATCTTAACACTGACTGGGTCATTATTGGACTGAAAGTGAGTGAACAGTAAAAGCATTGGTGCAAATATTACCAATATCAAGCCTTGGGGGTGGTAGCGTCGGTGCTACCTCGCCAATGACCAGGCCCGGGTTGAAGCCTGAGGGATTGGATACCTGGTTCAGTTTGGCTTTGGATAATGATAGTGTCTCTTTTGTCTGCTCTCTCGGCGTTGGTGGTGGTGCGGGCGAGAAGGGCTTGTTTGGAGCGAGCTATTTCCTTGGGTTTGGGCCCCTGAGATAGCCGTCTGGTTGTTTGCGGTGCTGGGTTGGACTTGGTGGATGTTCTGGGCAAGAGGAGTGCTGGGACTCTGGGAGGCAGCTAGGTCTTCTATTATTTGTGTGCCGTTTTTTAGTGGAAATTGGGACAGTGGTGAGGCTGTTGATCTTAACTTCCTGCAACTTACTGTTCTCTTTCTGTATCTTCATTTTCGCAATAATTTGACCTCATATTCTATATGCAATGTTTATAATGAAGAGACCAAATTTGTTCAACCAATCTCCACATATTTATATATAGCAGCTAGAGAGAGAGCGAGAGCTTTTTTTTTTTTTTTTTTTAGTGGTTTAAGGGATGAGGTCACGAGGAACCTATTTACCCTGGCATAGACCTATTTTACTGTTAGGCGATCAGAACAGAGGCAAGGGGTGTGAGGAGATTGCCCAACTATCTCCACCAGCCGAGAATCGAACTCGGTCCTCCCGGTTAGAAACCGAGCGCTCTACCAATGTCGCTACTGGTCACCCCCAGATACTTGTTTATCTTTGTGGGTGCTTGCTTTCATGTTGCAAACACCGAAATCACATGCATCTTATTCGGTTCCTCAATTATTTATTACATTATTAACAGGCTCATCTACCGAAAACTGTTTAACATTTTAAGAGCGTGGTTTTCAAACATTGTAATATTGACCAACTATTCCTACCAAAAGACTACCTAAATATTTATCTATTAATATATATTCAATGTTAGTCTAATTCGAAATCCCGCCGAAGGTGTCGCGGGCCGGGGTGTGAGCGTTAGGTGAATTTGAATGTGGCGCCCGACCCACGCATGCGCACTATGATACACGTGATAAACCGAGACGTAAACAAATGTAGGAGAACGCCGACCCTAGATCAATGTGAAAATACAAGTGAACTGTGACATCTACACATCCCACCGGTTGTCAGAGTAGAGAGCATCACATAGTTGTAAGTTAAGAAGTGTATGTGAGGTGGAAGAAGTCGGTTCTAGGTGGGAGTGGCGGGTTAAACACACGCCGCTTGTCCGTCTTGGCAGCTTTCTTTATAGTCTGGGTAATCAGACAAAGCATAGTTCTGTTTGCCCGACAATTACCGATATAAGTACGATATTGCGTGAGGTACGTTGTGCTTGTCTATAATGTAATAATCACGGTTTACTTTATCATAGCATGCATCAAAGGGTGGGTACACACTACACAGGCAGTTGTCAACTTGTCACTAGGCTACAACACTTACATAACCTAGCCTACAGATGTTCGGAAAATATTATCGAAACTACCACTAATTTTTCCATGGATTTTCTTTTTGGTTTTAGGTAGATTGCATCATTAGGCTATAGCCTACAGTAGTTAAAATTAGGCTAGTTACAATCCCCGGAAATTTGTATTTCTCCTAGGCTATTATCCAACGATCTTAAAACACTCAGTCATTTTCAGAGTAAATATACAATTTGTTTTGCCTTTGGATACAGGAATCAGGATGGGTTTGAGGGGGCCCCCCTCAACCCCCCCCCCCCATGACTTATTGAAATCAGCATCTATTTTAACAGTAAGGGGCTTAATATGAGTTTCAATGCCGTCAATAGGGAGATTTATAGCCTAGGGTGAGTTTTTTGTTTTTACAGTAGCCTACCGTACTTTATATAGGCCTACACTTACACTTTGTTACACTTTGTTGTATTCCGTCAGTTAGTGACACAGCTGAGAGCTGGGGCTCCACTGCTACCAGGCAGCTCCTTTTCTTCTATGCTCCAATCTAGAAGTCGGTTGGAGTTAGAACTGGGGTATCCTGGTGTTGGTGGCTGGTCAGGTATTTTGACCAACCATGCATCCAAATGCTGTCTTGATAGAGTCTGATAGTAGGCCTAGGTGAGTTTTGCCTTTCTTAATTTTTCTATATATTCCTTTCCTTTTTCCTATAAGATCTATTAGTTTATTATTCATCCATTTTGGTTGGTTCTGTATCGATCTAAATCTTCTTTTGGGGATATATTTATTTTGTGCATTGTGAAGTGAAGAAATAAACTGTTCATATGTAGCTGTCAAGCTTAACTCTGGCTTATCCTGACTTAATTGTTTAACAATAGGGTCCACCCTTAAGGCTCTTCTTATCCCACCATAATCGGCTTTTCTGAAATCTGGGATAAGTGACGGATTCTCTTTAGCATTTCCTGTCCATTGTATATTGAAATAAATAGATTTGTGATCACTATTTCCTAGTTGGTCCCCTATCTCAACATTATTTATCATATGTTCATTATTACTGAGAACTAAATCAAGGATATTATTACCTCTAGTCGGCGAGTCAATGAATTGAAATAAAAATCGATCTTGTACCGCCTCAATAAACTCCTCAGAATCTGAGTCGCCAATCTGATGCTGCCAATCTATCTTCGGAAAATTAAAATCCCCCATAATGCACACATTGCTAAACCTTGATGCTATTTTCACTTCCTGCCATAAAGATTTACCTTCATTTCTACTCATATTTGGTGGTCTTTAAATTACTCCAATAACTATGGTCTCGCTACCTTCGCTAACCTCTACCCAAACACTTTCGTTTTCATTATTTAGCCTAATACCTGATTTAGTACAGCATTTTAATGAACTCCTGACAAACACTGCTATACCGCCGCCCCTCCTACTTGTTCGGTCATATTTAAACAAACTATATCCTGGTATATCAAATTCTGCTAAAAAAATGCTTGGATTCTGTATTAATCCATGTTTCAGTAAGCGCTATTATGTCTATATTTTCATTGCTAACAAGTGCTCTAAGTTCGTCCATTTTATTACATAAACTCCTACAGTTTGTGTAATATAATCTCAATGTATTTCTTTTACTGGTGTCTGGTGGACCTTCTTTTCGGTCAATATACAGGAGGCGCTACAATATAGGTAGCAAAATTCTAATGGTAGTTTTGGGTTTCTATCATCATATGCTTCATTTCTATATACTTTTTATCCCCGGGAAAAAAACAAAAAATCTTGGGTTTTTTTATTTTTTTTTCTTGGATTTTTTTTTATTTTTTTTATTAACCTAACCAAAAAAAAACTAACCTAACCTAACCTAAATGTATTTGGGGGCTATTAGGTTAGGTTAGGTTTTTTGGTTAGGTTAGGTTAATGACCAAAACAAAAAATTCCAAGAAAATACATGAAAAATCCCAAGATTTTTTTTTTTTTTTTCCCGGGGATAAAAAGTATATAGAAATGAAGCATATGATGATAGGAACCCAAAACTACCATTAGAATTTTGCTACCTATATTGTAGCGCCTCCTGTATATTGACCTTCTTTTCTTCTATTAGTATCTATTTGACTGTTGTTATTATCTTGTACTAAGGTAGATATTGTACCACTATTTATATGACATTTAACATGTAGTTTCTTTATTCATGCAGAGTTTAGTAAAATTTGCCAGAACGTCCCGGACTTCCCAAACTTGACTACTTCCTTTAACGTGACGATAGTGCGTTGTTATATGTGCGATTAGTTTGCTTGGGAAACAGATTAACTTGCTCATGTAGTAATGTACACCCTATGTGGTGGATTGTGTTCTTTTATTTAATAATTTTCAATTTAGTAAGCGTTGTTTCCACATAGCGATTTTGATAATTTAATTTGACTTTATATTGTCCTTGTCCCAATTTTGGTTTGTTTAGTTTGCAAGTTTTACATTTTAATTCTATTACTGCATTGTCACCTATTGTTTCACTGTTATTAATAACATCTAATTTCCTTTCCTGACTATTTTTTCTATCACCTAATTTATTTTGTTTTCTTTTGATGGGGCATTTCCAATTTAAAACCCCACCTCAACTGCTCTATCAACTAACTTTCCTAGTATCCCTATCCCTTTCCTACTTAAATGCACCCCGTCCCTTGCGTACAAGCTATCGTTACCGTAGTAACCTCATCAGACAACGCGACATACTGAAACACTCCCCAGCACCCCACACACAAGACATCACACAACAAATTCAAGCACTCAACACCCAAACTAACAACAAAATACAAGAACAACAAAAACTAAATTGGAATAACTTCCTACAAACACTTGATCACAAAACAAACTCCAAAAAACTCTACAAAACACTAAACAGCATCACACTTTCCAACAGCAACACAACACAATCACATGCTGCAATCACAACAACAGACTCTACTCCTTCATGTAAACAACAAGCAAACACTCTCATCAATCACTTCTCACATGTCAGCCACCTAAAACCTCACAAAGACGACCGACGTGTCATCCGACGTAAGAGACAATTCCCCACAGACCCTGACTATACACCCTTCACCAATCACCAGACAAAGCATATCATCAACAATCTCAAGCACTCACCCGCCTGTGGCCTAGACAACATAAGCAACATACACCTCAGACACCTGGGACCACAAGGCATACAAGCACTCACTAACATATCAAACTACAGCTATTCACACAACACAATACCAGACATTTGGAAGCATGGTATCATCATCACATTCCCCAAACCCAACAAAGACCCCACGCTACCCTCCTCGCACCGCCCCATCACACTCCTTTGCTCCCCCTCCAAAGTCATGGAACGCCTAGTATTACAACTAATTACACCTGACCTACCCCTAGCTCCAACACAACATGGCTTTAGGCCACTGCACTCCACAAACACTCTTCTCACAGACCTTACACAACGAGCTTTCGACGGCATCAATTCAGCTAGACCACCACACAGATCACTATTAGCCACACTCGACATTAGTAAAGCCTTCGATGCCATCCCCCGCCACAACCTAACAAACAAAATCTACAACACAAACATGCACAACAACACAAAAAGGTGGCTGGCCAACTTCCTAGCAGGCAGATGTGCACACGTATCTTTTGCCGGTCAGTCATCTAAAATCAGAAACTTTCCAAACGGAGTCCCACAAGGATCCGTCCTATCGCCCGCACTCTTCAATCTGTACATGCACGATATAACTACACCCAATACGCCCCAAATAAACTTAGCCTCCTATGCAGATGACAACACTCACATGCACACACCATGACCCAAAAAGAGCAACAGATCTCCTTCAACCCTATCTCAACACACTACATGGCTGGTGCACTACAAACAGACTTAATCTAGCCCCAGCCAAATCCACCGCAACCCTGCTCACAAGTTTGACAGGAGAACACGAATACATCCCTCAACTCACCATAAACAACACACCCAAAATCCTAGGAGTAACATATGATACTCATATGACATTCAAACAGCACACCACAAACATTAAAAAGAAACTGACACCCAGACTTAACGCCCTCAGGTCACTTGCTCACACAAAATTTGGACACAACAAAGAAACTACCACCACAGTATATAAACAATACATAAGATCAGTGATGGAATATGCAAGCCCAGTCTGGGCTTCTAACCTAGCTGAAACACATCATAAGACCTTACAGACTATTCAAAACAAAGCCCTGAAGATCATTACAGGCTGCACAGCTACTGCACCCACAGATCACCTACATCAAGAAACCAAAATCCTCAAAGTCAAAGACCATCTGGACATGAGAGGCACTCAATTCCTGGCAGCAGCCTCCACGAACCAAGACCACCCACTAAACTACATGGCAACACACCCACAGACACCAAGAAATATCAAAACAACACCCAGCACACGGTATCACACACAATAATTGTCCTCTCTCCCTCCCTGCCCACCCCGAACCAACTTCCAGAAGCACATCCATACTCATATGTCTCACCGATCCATCCACTCACTCACAGACAACACGCAGCTGCATGCACGACCTCCCGAAATCCATCCTTCCGAATCCTCCCTTCCTCGCGAGGACAGAGTCCACCTGGCCAGGCTGAGATGCGGACACCATCCAGCTCTCCTGAGCTATGAGAAGAGACTGGATGACTCCGTTGTCGACGCCTGCCCGGGATGTAACACAGCACCCCATACCATTAAACACATCATAGAAGACTGCATTTCACACAACCACTTACGCCAACAACACAATCTACACTCAATGAGAGCTCTGTGGGAAAGCCTGATTGTGGCCATGGCCTTCCTCAGGGACTCGGGGCTGTTCGGCCAGGCAGCTTAGGGAACAACAACAACAACCGTAGTAGAGGCTCCAGTTGTCTATGAATGGTAATGACAACTCTTTGCACAGCTTTGCCAGCCAGCAATTAAAACCAATTGCTCTGGACAACCATTCACGTCTGACACCTCTTCTTGGCAAGATAGAGCAAGCAATGGGAATCCCACCCTTCATCCTAATCTTATCTAAGGCTACCCTATACAACTTACGCAGTTCAACACTGGTAAGCTTTCCCACGTTATTGCTACCTGCACTAAGTACGACTATGGGTTTATCTCCAAAGTCGTCAATGACGTCCTCCAATCTCTCACAAACTACCTATACCTGCCCTGGGGAGACACTCCAGCTTCCTAACTTTGGTGGAGAGATTGTCACCTAAATACCTAACCATAGAGTCTCCAACAACATTGATAAGCTTACACTTACCTTTATTTGTGTTTCCTTACCTCCCTTACTCGTGTTTTCTTCGCCCCAGGAAACACTCCCAGCCTCGCTATCCTTCACTTGTTCTCCATCACACTCATCAGGTAAGGTGATGAACTTGTTGCTGGTCTTGAGTGGGTCCCTTTTCAGCTTGCAGGTCGTTGCACTTGTCGCAACCACTTTCCAGGGAGTTTCACGATCCCTAGGAAAACTAGCCTCACTCTTCTTCTCCACCATGGCTAGTTTCAAGGCCAAGTTTTCATCTTTTAGACATTGAATCTCCTGCTCCACATTGTCCAGCCTTTCCTGCAAAGCAAGACAAAGCTGGAGAACATGGGAGGAGGTAGCAATCTCATCAACACAAGCCATGTTTCACTAAACAAAATTCACTAGCACCACACTAAGGGTAAACAGGTTCACTAGCGGTCACTGGACGTCCGCACTGGTCAGTGGGGAGGTCTTGCTGGTAAACGTCCTCTGCGGGGCTTCAATTTCTGTGATTTCTGATACTTTTTGGGGAGACCAGAGCTGACAGCAATAGTCTAATCGTGGTAGAACCAGTGACTTCCATAGAGTCAGCATGCACTTCTCACTCCTTGTTTGGAAGGTCCTCAGGATCCAGCCTGCTAGTTGTCTTGCAGTTGATGTTGCTTGGTTTATGTGATGAGAGAAGGAGGCATCGTTGCTCATACTTACTCCTAGATCTTTGACCACCTCCTTGGCAGTGATTTCTTGTTGGCCACAGTTGTAGTTTGTGGAGTTCTTTAGTGCTTCTTGGTTCCCATACCGCAAAAGCTCAAACTTGTCTCCGTTTAGTGCCATGTTGTTTACTTCTGCCCACCTCAGGATTCTTTCCAAGTCTTGCTGCAGTAGCTGGGAATCATGTTGTGTGCCGATTTTCTTCATAATTCTGGTGTCGTCTGCGAAGGATGTGGCTGTTGAGTGTTCCAGGTCTCTGTCGATGTCCCCTATCATGATGAGGAATAGGAGGGGACCCAGAACTGAGCCTTGTGGAACACCGCTGACGACACTGCTTGCTTCCGATAGGCTCCCTTGAACAGTCACTCTTTGCTTTCTGTCTGAAAGAAAACTGTGTAGCCATTTTCCGAGTTCTCCACATATTCCGAGTGCCCTGATTTTGTGTAGGAGAATCCTGTGGTCTACTTTATCAAAGGCTTTGGCAAAGTCGAGGTATACAACGTCGACATTTGCCCCATCTTGTGTGTCCTGCAAAATTTTCTCGTAGTGGGATAGCAGCTGTGAAAGGCAGGAGCGGCCTTGTCTAAAGCCATGTTGGCCATTGTTGAATGCTTCTCTGTCTTCCAAGAAGCTAACCATCTTTGATCTTATTGCTCTTTCTATTATCTTTATAAGATGAGATGTCAGCACCACCGGTCGGTAGTTTTTGGCTATGCCTTTGCTCCCTCCTTTGTGGATAGGTGTGATTGTACCATTTTTCAGGGCATTTGGTACGTAGCCAGCTTGAAGGGACTTACTCCACAGCAGCTTTAGTGGCAAGGCTAGCTGATATTTACTGGCATGAAAGCCATCTGGTCCTGCTGCAGAGTTTGGTGCAATCTTGTCAATGGCCGATATTATGTCGTTTATTGTAACCTCCATCGAAGAGAGTTGATGTGGCGTCCCTAGAGCTTCGTCGAAGAAAGAATTTGGGTTGTTGATTTTCTTTTCTACATTTGGGGGGCTGAAGACGCTTTCGTACTGTTGTTTGAGCATCCTGGCAATTTCACTAGGGTCGCTCTCAAGTTCTCCAGTGGTTTTAATGAGTGGTCCTATTTTTGAAGTATTCTTGAGCTTCTTTTTTGCATAGGCATAGAAATATTTGCTGTTCACTTTGATGTTTGAAACTGCTCGGAATTGTTCCCGGGTTCTTTCATCTTTGTGTGATTGGATAAGTTTCCATTCTATTTCTTCGAGGTCTCCTTGCAGTTTGGTGATACTGGGTGTATGGCTAGTCTTTTTGAGTTTGGCTAGTTTGTTGGTCCTCTTCTTCATTAGAATTTTTCTGTCCCTCGGAATCTGTTTTCTCTGTTTCCTGTTCTTCCTGGGTGGTATAATGTTCTTGCAGATCTCAAAGCATCTTTTCTGAAGGACGTCGAGGGTTTCGTCAACATTTCTCTCTTTAAATAGTGTCGTCCAGTCAGCTTCCCCAAGTTCTGATCTTACTTTGTCCCAGTCTATTTCATTATTGTAAAACTTTAGGTCACTGAGAGAGTTGCAAGGAATCTGATCTGAATGCTGTTGGCATCTTTGGGGTGCTGAGAAACTTGAGGTCATGACTTTGATGAGGCTGTGGTCAGACATCACTGTTTTGATAGAGTGAACTAATTCAAAGTTGTTGCTGAATAATAAGTCTAGAGTGTTGTTGCCTCTTGTAGGGTCCTCAATAAACTGCTTCAGGTAGGCAGTGTCAACGATAGCCATTAATTCCTCAGCTTGACGTTTTTCATCCCTAGATCCACCATTTATTTTCATGGATGGCCATGTTATAATGGGTAGGTTGAAGTCCCCTGTGATTATAACCTCAATGGAGGAGGTTGGCAGATTCTGTAGGAGTGACCGTATTTTTGCCGAGACCTCCTTGAAGGTTTCTTCTGTGGTGTTTGGGGGTCGATATACAGTCATTATAAGCAGATCGATCTTCCTCACATATACTGCTAGTAGTTCTGTTGTGCCGTTCGAGAAGGTTGTGAGTGTTTCAGCATTTGCAGCCTCATCCTCCCTCAAGTAGAGCGCTACACCTCCATGGCTCCTGTCTACTCTGTCAGCTCTGAATAAGGTGAAGTTTTGGATATTGATTTCTGCATCCAAAATATTTTTGTTTAGGTGTGTTTCTGTGAGAGCTAGAAAAATCATACGATCTTCCTCTACTGTTTCTTCCAGCATTTGGACTTTACATTGGTTATTTTGTGGGTAAAGTCCTCTGATGTTTCCCACATAGAAACTGCTTAGTGGCAACTGCACCTCCCTCTGTTTCGTTTCTGGTCCTTCGGTGTGGGCTAGGAATCTCCCCATTATTGCTTGTGACTGCTTTTCTACTTCTAGGAGTCATTCCATAAGTATCTCTAAAAAAGAACTTTGGTCAGGCGTATTTGTATTTGACGATGGTCTGTCTCTTGCACTTTGCTGGATGGTTGGCCAGTTTCTTGGAGAGTTTTGTACTGGCGTTGCAGGAGTTTCCCTTTGCGTATGTTCCGTATTCTGCTCTCGAGGTTCATGTTTGTTGGTAGACTTTTTGGTTCCCTTTATGTGAGGAAGTTTACAGTCGCTACGATCACATACCCTTTTGTGGAGTGAATATCTGCATACAAATGGATGGTAGTCCACACATTTCCATCCAAGATTGCAGCCGACCCTTTCATCCCGGCCATGCTTCATAAATTTTGAGCATCTTTTTGGGTGTGCTTGCTTACATCCTTTGCCAACTGCTCCATACCGGCATTCATTCTTTAGGTAGTACTTACATAATACAATTTTTTTCTTCTTTTGTGCACTCCCAATGTTGTCTTTTTTCTTTTGTGGTGTGGGTTTAGCAGTGGCCTCCTTCCGTTCCTGTTACCTGTTCTGCGGAGTTTGGTGGTGGTGTGGTCGTGGGATGGCTTTTAGTGGTAGGCACACGGTTCACATCCTGGGGTTCGGTGACTAGAGAAAGTTCAATATCCACAGGGGTGCTCCCAAGTCCAAGGTCCAGTGTTTTGGCTGCATCCTCTTGATTTTTACTGGGTTATGTGGCTTGTTCTTTTCTCTGTTGATGTTCTAGGCTGGGTGGTGTTTGGCTGTTATTTGTTTCCTTAGGCGTGAGGAGGTTGCTGTGGCTTTTTGAGATGGCCCCTGATTTTTCTAGTAGCTCCTTGTGTTTTACCATTGCTGTTTCTGCCTCAGCTACCCACTCACCTTCATCACTATACTTTGCCAGGCAGCAGTCTTTACATGAGAATTTGCGGTGTGTCTTGGCAAAGCTGAGTATTTGGAAGGTAGGGAGGCCAGTGCAATAGTAGTGGAGCCACTTTAAACAATCATCACAGCGGATTATGTACTCCTGTTGCTCCTCACAGAAAACAATTCCACACGTGCGGCACTCAAGGTCGGGTTTGTTTATGTTTTGATCCCCGGCCATTTTGAGCGTCGGGCGAGTTTTCACTTTTATCACGAATTATCACTTTAATCCTGCTTTCTGGACGTATTTCCTTTGATGAAGTACACTGTGTAGGCGTTGATTTAACACTTCACTAGAAAATATACGTTATTTCACTATAATAAGTCAAGCAATGAAGGGATAATGCGGAGCGAAATACACGGGCGTCCGATCTTCTTCTTAGTAGGCTTAGTTAACTTAGTTAACTTAGTTAACTTATAGGCTAGGCCTAGTGCACATAAAATGTATGTCCGGAGATTGAAACACATTTTAATATGATCTTTGCAGTTTGCAACATCCTTATTCTATACTAGCCTTCAAATATTGAGTGTCAATTGAGAAATAATTAGTGGTAGTTTCGGTAATAAGTACCAGATGTTCTTCTGGGACTGGAAGAGGCTTACCTTACCTTAGTGATAGTAAAGAGGCAAAAGAGTAAGAGCTCATAAGGTGTGCCTCTTCTCCGTTTCCTTTCAGTCTCAAACTGGTCGTATCTGTAATCTGTTTTTAAACATATTGACTCTGCCACACTGGTACTTACCAGGTAGGGCCACTCACTGACTACAGAGCTAGTGGCTGTGTTCAGTAGCCTAGGGGCCCAAGACATGAATACGGGCACTCTAACAGTCTAACTAGATAAACGATTAATAGGAGATACTGGGACACCTTCCGCTTTAGTGAATACAAACCTATTCTATTTCTATGTTGTATTTTATGATATTGAGAACCTCCAGGACTGTTAAAATTACACCGGAAATGTATATTTTACCAGATAGAACGTTTTCATTATCGAGCGTGATATCTCTGCCTAACTGTTTTATATACTGTATATAGCCTATATTTTTTGTTTGTTAGTAGCTGTTAAGGAGAGCGTCCCCCATGATTTTCAAAATTATCGGATCATTTTCATTTTTAAGAGGTTATAGATACCCCTTGTAGGAACTACATATGCAAAATTGAAGCAAATCGGACAAATAGGTTTTTCGCTTCCTTGGATTTTCGCATTTTTTGCAAATTAAAAAAACGCTAAAACATTGTTATTTTTGGACCAATTTTAATAAATAAGATATCGTTGGAAAGAGGGAAGAAAATGAAATAAAATGGTTTGACAGATTTTTTTATACACCCTTTAGTTTTTCCGTTATATAAATAATAAATTTTGCAAATTCCGGATTTTCAAAAAATTATTATTAATAAAACGGCAAAACTAAAGATTGTATCAAAAATCCGCCAAACCATTTTATTTCATTTTTCCTCCTCTTTCCAATGATATCCTACTTATTAAAATTGATCCAAAAATAACGTTTTAGCGGTTTAACCCTTCCTACCCGGTATGCCTTACCTAAGGCAGCAGCTTAACACCTTAAGAGCGGCCTATGCGGTTTATTTATATGTACCGCCCAGCGGGGGTTTTTTAGCCAAAATAGGGCTGTTTACGTGATCATTTTCATGCCTAAATAAGACCCAGAACGTAAAACAAGTATCTATCCCTGAAAGGGCATAAACAGAGCTTTCGAATGACACCATAACGATCCTTTTATGATGGCTAGTTTTCTTGCAATAACCGTGCAACGCGAGTGCAAAAAGCATGTAATTAGCCACTTTCCCGATACAATTCCTTATATAGCGAGTGAGAGAGGGAGGAGGGAGCTGGGATTCGTGTCAGTATGTTCGCCGCGGTGGTCTGGAGCAGTCATACGCTCGCTACTCTCCTGCCACCACTTGTCTCTCTCTCTCAGCAACATTACGTGCTGAAATTGCCACTCGATCTATGTCGAGCGCCGCCACATAGTCCAGCTTTATTTAACTCGACTTATGTTGCTCGCCGCTAATTAAGGGTTAATAGCCTAATTAAGCTTGGTCTGAACGCCATGCGTACGACGTACTGTATGTCAACAAACCCAAGCGTTGCGTCACCGCACCTCCGAAAACAAGAAGGAGAAGACTCTTCAATGTTATTGTTCTGACGTCAGACGAAATTAGTGTCTGAAAAGCCCCCATATTGGCAACATCTCTGCAATATTGGCTCCACTGAAATCGTCATCACAACTGAACCAGTTGACTTACAGAGCTCTACTCAATGCCAAAATACAGATTGAAAACCGCACTACGATTATAGATGAGTGGGAAAGTTCTAGCAGTGAAAATAAACATAAATACGGTAGCCTAGGCCTAGACGTTTTTCAGCCATTTCGCCCGGGTAGGGGCGACCGTCATTGGGTAAGACAGCCCGGGTAGGAAGGGTTAATAATGTGCAAAAAATGCGAAAATCCGACGTAGCGAAAAAAAACGATTGGTCCGATTTGGTTCATTTTGGGATATATTGTTCCTAGAAGTGGTATCTATCACCTGTATAAAAATGAAAATGATCGAACCATTTTGAAAAACATGGCGGACGCTCCCCTCAAGTAAAGGTTAGCAAATGTTGGTACAGTACTTATAACCGAAACTACCACTAATTATTTCTCAATACCGGTATATGAAGGCTATTATAGAATAAGGATGTTGCAAAGATCATATTAAAATGTGTTTCAACCTCCGGAGATACATTATATGTGCACTATATAAAGTACTGTAAAAACAAAAAATTCTCCCTATTGACGGCAGTGAAACTCTTATTAAGCCCCCTATAGATGCTGATTTCAATAATTCATGGTGGGTGAGGGCAGGGCACAAAGGGCCAGTGCCCAGGGGCCTGCACATTTTTTTTTAATTTTTTTTTATTTTTTTTTTTTTGAGGGACGATTTTGGTATTGAAATTTGAATCCATGTTCAGATCTGGCAACTAATGTACCGACATTACCGAACGGTCCGAACTTCCGAACCTGTCTCAGTCTTGTCAAGTAGTGAGTACTTTACTCACTATACATAAATATGTCCCAAGGTTCCAATCAGGGGTAAAGAAGGAAAAAGAATGGTTCAATATAAGATGTAGTAAGGCACAGGATAGAAGAAACCGAGCCTGGAATATAGCACGGAAGAGACATAGTGAAAATAACTGGAATAAGTACAAGGAGAAAAGAAATGAATACGTAAAGATACGACGCGAGGAACAATATAAATATGAAAGGAATATTGTAGAGAAGTGCAAAAATGAGCCAAAACTATTTTATAGATTTGTAAATGGAAAAATAAAAACAAAAGAAGGTATTGTCAGACTAAGAGTTGGAACAAACAGCTATGAGAAAGATAAAGAATTATGTGAAGTTATGAATGAAAAGCTTCAGTCAGTGTTTGTAAAAGAGGAGGAGTTTATAGAACCTGATAGAGAAATGAGAACACCACAGATGCCTGAAATGAAAGTGACAAAAAGTGAAGTGCTGAAATTGATGCAGGATTTGGACGTGAGGAAATCAATGGGACCAGATGGAGTGGCTGGATGGATCCTCAAAGAATGTGCGGAAGAGTTAGTGGAACCAATCTATGAAATCATCAAATCTTCACTGAATGAGGGAGACCTGCCATTGGAATGGAAGAGAGCTAACATAGTACCAATTTACAAAGGAGGAGACAGAGAAAATCCGCTTAACTACAGACCGGTGTCCCTCACCAGCATTGTTTGTAAAATTTGTGAGAAAATTATAAGGAAAAAGTGGACACACTTTATTGAGGGACAGGGGGTGCTTAGCGAGAAACAGTTTGGATTCAGGGAAGGGAGATCTTGTGTATCTAATTTATTAAGCTTTTATAGCAGAGTTGTAGATGTTACACAGGAGAGAGAGGGATGGGTTGACTGTGTTTACCTGGACCTGAAAAAGGCCTTTGACAGGGTGCCTCACAAAAGGTTATTGTGGAAATTGCAGGTTGTTGGAGGTGTACATGGTAGGATGTTAAAATGGATGGAAAACTTTTTAATAGGAAGAGAAATGAGGACCACAATACGAGACGAATATTCACAGTGGAGGAGTGTGACGAGCGGAGTACCACAGGGATCAGTGTTGGGTCCGATAATGTTCCTACTTTATGTAAACGACATGCCAGAAAACTTGAATAGTCATATGAATATGTTTGCGGATGACGCTAAGATCATGAAGAAGGTCACCTGTATAGAAAGTTGCCAGGATCTTCAAAAGGACCTAGATGAGTTGCACAGATGGAGCCAAACCTGGAAAATGAGTTTCAATGCAGAAAAGTGTCATGTTTTGGAAGTGGGAACAAGTGAGATAAGGCCAAGCTGGGAGTATAAATTAGGAATTGAAATAATCGGCAAAACACGGCATGAGAAGGACCTTGGAGTGATAATACAAGATGATCTATCCCCGGAGAAGCATATTAACATGATCATTGGAGGAGCATATGGAATAATAACCAATATGAGAGTGGCATTTAACTATTTGGATGAAGAAATGTTAAGAAAATTGATAATGACTATGATAAGACCAAGATTAGAATATGCAGCAGTGATATGGTCACCACATTTGAAAAACATATAAACAAATTAGAGAAAGTCCAAAGGATAGCAACGAAGATGATCCCAAGATTGAAGGAGTTGACATATGAGGAAAGACTTAAGACACTACAACTGCCTACCTTGAAAGAGAGAAGGGAACGAGGCGACTTAATAACGATGTTCAAGGGAGTAAAAAGTTTGGAACGAGTAGATAGGGAAGATCTATTCGTGAGGGATAATGGAAGGACAAGAGGGCACGAGTTTAAGCTGAGGAAGGGCAGATGTCGTAAGGACACAAAGAAATTCAGCTTCCCATATAGGAGTATAGAGACTTGGAACAACTTGGAGGAGGAGGTGGTGAGAGCGAGGAACATTAACATGTTCAAATCTAGGTTGGATAAAAGTAAATATGGAAATAGGGCAACATAAGTTATGATATGTTAGTCCAAAATACTGGGAACTGGGAATATCCATTACGATACTTGTCTAAGTAAAATGGATTGATTGTAAAGTAACTAAGACAGGACAACACGAGCGCTGCTCAATTCCTGTAAACTACAAATAGGTAAATACTTCTGGTCCTCTCCTCTCCCGTTTTTACCAGTGCATTGTTATCGGTAAGTGTTGTGCATATCACACCATACCAAATGAATATTGAATACATTATAACATTAGACATTCAGAACTATGAATACTTACAGAATGGCGTGAGGATTGTACATTGTTAATCATTTTCCAAACCTAGCCTTCGTGAGTAAGTGTATACGTTGTGTTTTAATATGTATTGTCTAATCATCATACCAGTGTCCTTTCGAGCGAGATTTTGTACACCATTTATGACTTCGTAATTATTATTGAGGTCACAGGTCAGGTTGACAAGTAGTAGGCTATATAGTCTATTTTATTCAGCTGGTGGTAGGCCTAAATTGACATGCTCCCATCTTGACCTTGTTTAATCAGTTATTACGAAAATTGTGTAGCTACTTATGCTGTTGATTATGAAAAACTTGGTATATGTATATAATGCAAATACATGGTAGTGCCATATATTTCCATTAAGTATCGATAAATCAGTTGGTAAGAGATTCAATTTACCGTCAGCTGGAAATACTATAGTAGACTACTGTGCCCTTCCCACATTTGTATCCCTAGTGAGTACTCAGACACTCCACAGGCTGTAAAACCTGTTGTGGCCCACATCAGATTTTGCAGCTGCTGGCCTAACTGTAACTACAGAGGCAGTCCATTCATTATAGGTAGGGCAGAAATCATGACCCCTAGGGCCCTAACCTATGTAACTAAAAAAGCACTACAGTATTCCTTATTCCCTGGCTGACCCTTCCTAAATGGTAAACACATTAAATCAATTACTCTAGTTCGTTATGATTTATAGAGGTTGTAGTGGTCAAAGTGTTTGGATTACCTTCTACCTATAATGAATTAATTATAGCCTAGTAACTAGAAAACCAATAAATCGAATAATCGATTAACCTAAACCGCGAATTGCTGTAATATAAAATAGTTACAAAGTTCTTTGTGACTATAATATTTTATATTACAGTGACAGGAGGCTATATCAATAATATATATCAACTGGTACCGTTACACAGTAGTTAGCCTAAGTTAGGTAATGCGTAACAGTACATAGGATCACTGATTCACTGCCGTATACAATAGTTATGGTATAAAGCACAACCTCCCATGCACAGCACTCACATATACGCACACTATACTCTACATTACAATACTCTAATGTTAAATGTCTTAATGGGTGTGTGACTGTGTGTGCATTTTGATTTCTGAAATATATGTTTTATCGCAAATTACACAATGTTTTGCTCTTACCATGCCTATGATGCCTAATTGGGTACAGTTACATGTGTATAACTGTATATTATATATTACAGGATTTCACTCTCCATAGCCCTCAAAATGCCCCTAAAAGTGCTTATTTTTCAAACAAAATCTCGGGGGAGGGGGGGCTTACAGCGCCCCCACAGACCGTCCCCCCAGCTGCAAAGGCTCGCTTCGCTCGCCCACCACCCCTGCTCAGGGGCCCCGCATATCCCCAGTGCCCAGGGCCCCATAACATGTAAATCCGGCCCTGGGTGAGGGGGGGGCTCAACCCATCCTGTTTACAAAGGCAAAACAAAATGTATATTTATTCTGAAAATGACTTGCATCCGAGTGTTTTAAGATCGTTGGATAATGGGAGAAATCGCATTTTCCGGGGATTGTAACTAATATCAACAACTGTATAATGATGAAAACTACCTAAAACCAAAAAGAAAAACCATGGGAAAATTAGTGGTAGTTTCGGTTATATTTTCCCAAATGTTAGGTCAGAAGGATAAGTCAGAAATAGAGAAATTTGAGTGCGTAGTGTGCAAAGGCGAGCTTGTGTTAAGTGACGATCCTGTGGCTGTGAATTTTGGAAATGAGTCTTTGGAGCTGGTGAACAAGTTTTGTTACCTAGGAGATACCATCTCTGCCGGTGGTGGGGCTGAGGCTGCCACTGTTGCTAGAATTAGGTGTGGCTGGGGGAAGTTCAGAGAATTGATGCCAATCCTGACCATGAAAAGAATGCCTCTCCCCCTGAAGGGAAAGGTGTATGCCTCATGTGTTAGAAGTGCAATGACGTATGCCTCAGAAACATGGGCCCTTAAAGTAGAGGATGTCAACAGAATGGAGTGTAATGAGATGAGAATGGATGTGTGGGGCCTGGCTACAGGATAGAATAACAAATGTTGAGATGAGGAGACGTTTAGGTATAAAGAGTATTAGCGAGGTGATGCGTACAAGTAGACTGGGATGGTATGGACATGTGGAGAGAATGTATGAACAAAATTGGGTGAAAAAATGCAGGTCTGTGATTGTGGAGGGAGCTGCACCAAGGGGTGGACCGAGGAAGACATGGGATCGGACTATACGCGCCGATCTCAAATCCAAGAACTTGACAAGTGAAGCAGCCCTTAACAGGGTTGCCTGGAACGCCACCATTAGGACAAGAGATTGAAACTGCACTTATGTGTGGAACACTCAGTCTTAAAATTTTATGTATGTGTATGTATGTAAGGGTTAGCAACTGTTAGGTAAAGGTTAGTAGGGTGTCATAATTTAGCCTGCTCGGTTAGTTAAGTCAAGTTAGTTTAATACAAATATTATAACGTGGGTTGTAGGGGGTTGGTGGGGGGAGGGGGGTAGAGAGAAGGTGCAGTATCCTACTGAAGAATTACCAAAACTTATTTATCTGTTGACAGTATCCATACTATTTGTGGTACTGCCTGGCTTGGTAGGAAGTTGCCAACTAGCTCCACATTTTGTGTTGCCCTTCACCGAGCACCTGTTAAAATTACATGCAATTATATACGCGATCCGCATGTATGTCGTATTTTCTTTAGCTGACACATGTTAGTCATTGCATATAGATGCTATTAAATTTTAAAGTCACTCATAATATTAAATAACTTATATTTATATCTACAGTATGTGGAAGAAGGTATTTTCGCGTTTTTTTTTATGATAGTTAATAATTATCCTTATAATTTTGCTTATAGTCATTTCCTGCTATATAGTGTATGGACATTCCCACGACTACTATACTATATAAGCACTTAGTGTAGTCCTCTAGTACAGTATATAGTAAAAACATACAGAATCGTAAGAAATCGTGATAAACTTTGTATATCGTAGGTCACGTGTTGAGTAATATTGATGTCGACAGTCGTAGCTCTGGCGCTACTTCGGAAGTGTCTGGGCATTAGGAGTGTCGGTGAAGTGATGCGCACGAGCCGACTTGGTTGGTTTGGACATGTGGAGAGAATGGATGATCAGAACTGGGTGAAGAAATGCCGGACTGTGAACGTGGGGGGAGCTTCGCGTATGGGTGGACCTAGAATGACGTGGGCTCGGGTACTTAGATCCGATCTCAAAATAAAGAACTTGACAGGGCCGCCTGGAAAGCTGCCATTTAGGACGTGAGACTGTAACCACAGTCTCTGTGGACAAAGTACAAACCGTCTTTAAATTTGTATGTATGTATCACCTTTTTACCACACTACTTTCCCTTCCAAACAATTCATGAGTCTTTCCTTTTCCTCGCTATTATTATTATTATTATTATTATATGAGATGCCGAAGTCTCCAACCAGGGTGCAGAAACACCATCAAGATGAATCCACACAAAACACCCGGAGGCACTGGAGAGAGACTACGGCAACTTAGGAAAAAATAAAAAACATATACTGTATACTGTACATATACACATATTAAACACAGATAACATATTATGCAGTGGAGGATATAAGTATAAATATAATACAATAAAATAGAATAAAATAAGTTTAAAAATTAGAATTAATGCTGCAAAAAAGCATTAACTCTAGACTTAAAAATGGAGATATGAGCTGAATTGACTAGCTCATTTGGCAACTTATTCCACAAGTCAACCATGGCCGGCACAAAACACCGTGAAAACTGTGTAGTAGAAAAATTAACACGGCTCATGGCAAGATGGAGTGAGGAAGTACATGAACAAAGGCGGTGCTGGTTGGGGGGAGGGACGTCGACTGACTGGGGACAGAGGTGCATGGGGGCGGTTCGTTCGTGGCCACCCCTTCGGGGATTACGGCGTCAGGCAATAGATAGATAGATAGATAGATAGATGGCAAGATCATTAAGATTGCTTGTGAATCTAGTTGCACGAGCCCGGACATAGGGACCGATTTTAAATTTGTATGTATGTACAGTAAACCCCCGCTAACTCGAACTCTTTTTAGTCGGAAACCCGCACTTCTCGGAATGGCATCGGCCTCTCGGAAATGTCCCTGTATATCTCGGAAATTTCCGATTTGGACGGGATTTGTGTCCGGTTTACAATGTTCTCTCACTTGGTTTTAAGTGATTTTAGGATGAATTGAAGCCTGTGCCTTTTAATTATTGTGTTAATTACTATCTACTGTACTGTCCCTGAAAACATAATAAGGTTCGTATTTGTCATTCATTTGTCACAGGGGGTCTAGTATAGAAGCTAAAGAAGTGGATCTGGAACGCAGACAAATAAACAATACAATAAGGTGGGAGACAAGGAAGGAGAGGGAGAGAGAGATTGCTAGAAATGTGAAGGATAATCCAAAAATATTCTGGAAGTACATTCAGGAAAAGTTAACAAGAAGAGTAGGGATCCCAGAGCTGGTAGGGGGGTTGGATGATGGGAGTAGAGCGGAGACTGATAAGGAGAAAGCAGAGGTGCTGGGGAAATACTTTGGGGGGGTACTAACAGTGGAGTCGGATGATGCAGTGCCTACTATTCCCATCAAACAGGCACCGGCACTAGAACTAATAGAGTTTTCCCATGCTAGAATAAGAAGGGCTATAGAACAAATGAACAGAAGTAAGTCCCCGGGACCGGATGGGATACACCCAAGAATCATAAAGGAAGGAGGTGAGATGTTAGGAGAGCCATTGAAAATGTTATTTGAGGTATCGTTTAATACAGGACAAATCCCGATGGACTGGAGAGAGGCGAACATAACAGCTATATTTAAGAAGGGAAAGAGAAATTACCCAGGAAATTATAGACCAGTCAGTTTGACAAGTGTTGTGTGTAAACTAATGGAAACGGTAATTAGAGAAGGAATAATGGAGCATATGAAATCAAACCAACTTTTCAGTGGGAGACAGTTCGGATTCTTGCCTGGGAGGTCGACGGTACTACAACTAATTAAGGTGGTAGATGATTGGATGCAAATTCTAGAGGATGGTGATGTAATAGACGTGGTATATTGCGATTTTATGAAGGCCTTCGATAAGGTCCCACATAAAAGGTTAATAGAGAAAGTTAGAAAATATAATATAGGGGAGAAATGTGTGAAATGGATAGAAGCCTTCCTGAAAGATCGGAGACAGAGGGTACTGGTGAATGGAATAGGCTCGGGGTGGAGGGAAATTACAAGTGGGGGTACCTCAGGTATCTGTGTTGGGACCACTACTGTTCGTTATATTTATCAACGACTTACCTGAAGTTATAACTAATGGAAGTGAGGTATACCTGTATGCGGATGACACTAAGCTGTATAGAAGAGTGAGGAGTAAGGAAGATGTGGGTTTGCTTCAAGGAGATGTGGAGGGCATGAAGGGATGGTCTGAGCATTGGTTAATGCCTTTTCATCCACAAAAAATGCAAGTACATGCAGATTGGGACAAGCAAGATAGACAAGGTAGGATACAGCATGTATGAAGCGATGGAGGAAGTGAATGCAGAAAAGGATATAGGAGTGGTGATAGACAATAAGTTAAATTTCTCCGAACATTTAGCGGAAAAGATAAACAAAGCCAATAGAATTGTAGGGCTGATAAGGAGGACATTTGTGTCACTTGACGAAGAAATCTTCAGGAATCTCTATACAGCGCTGGTTAGGCCGCACCTGGAATATGCGAACCAGGTGTGGGCTCCATATATGGTAAAGGATGTATCAGTAAACCCCCGCTCTTTCGGACTTCAATCTTTCAGAATTCTCAGACTTTCGGACTAGCATTTCAATTCGGACTCATGGTTCAGCCTTTCGGATTTGTCCGAAAGGCTGAGAAAATACCTCCGTGCTTTTCGGACTACACTTTCGGACTACATTTAACTTCGGACTCATGCTTCAGCCTTTCGGATTTGTCCAAAAGGCTGAGAAAAATTAAATCTCATTCGGACCAAAGAGCCGAGTTTCGGACTTGTCTGGTTAGGTGAATGTGTAATCGGACATTATTTCAGCCTTTCGGATTTGTCTGAAAGGCTGAGAAAAATTATTTCGCATTCGGACCGAAGAGCCGAGTTTCGGACTTATAAACTTCGGACATTATTTCAGCCTTTCGGATTTGTCTGAAAGGCTGAAGTGTGATTTCGGACTCGGCCCTTTCGGACTTTTGACACTTAAGGACAGGGGTCTCCCCCAATTAGTCCGAAAGAGCGAGGGTTTACTGTAGAAGCAGAGGAGAGCTAGCAAGCTAGTACCAACGTTGAAGAACGCGGGCTATGAGCAGAGGTTGAGGACACTGGGGCTTCCGACCCTGGCATATAGGAGAAAGAGAGGGGATATGATAGAGACTTTTAAGATAGTGTCAGGAAAGTATGATGAGGATATGTGTGAAGGTATCTTCTTGATGCGGGAGGGAACAAGAACGAGAGGACACTCTAAGAAAATTTACAAAGAAAGAAATAGGCTTGAGAAGGCAAAAAACTCATTTTGTGATAGAGTGGTAAATGAGTGGAATGCACTGCCCCAGTATGTAGTCGATTCCAAATCAATAAGGGAGTTTGAAAGTAATCTTGATAAAGCATGGGGAAGACAAGATTTGAAGTTTGATTATAAAGCAAAAATACAGAATAGTAAAAAATTTGCGTCTGCTACCGCCGCCGCCAACACCGTGAACGACCGCAGCAGTGCAAGTACTGGTACTGAGCTGGATACACAGGCCTAGTTTGCCTTTTTCCAGAGGATCTACTGTAAGAAACTGTAAGAATTAATATGATGAATTTCACATGTAAAAAAAAAAAGAAAAATTATCTCAATTTTCTCTTGACGCGGACTTTCCTCTTCTAATTCGGAATTTTCCCTCTCTTAATTAAGTTGGATATAAGTCGGACTTCGGACATCTCGGAAAATCGGGCTTCTCGGAAGTGGTCCCCCCCAATTAGTCCGAGATAGCGAGGGTTTACTGTATCACCTTTTTACCACACTACTTTCACTTCCAAACAATTCATGAGTCTTTCCTTTTCCTCCCTAGCCCGGTATGCACTCGAAATTCCTGATATTTACTCTCGCTTATGCAATTTTCCACTGATATTACAGAGCTTCAAAGCTGCGTCCGCCACCCGCCAGTGTTGCCGACCAGCAGGCAAGCAGGAGTCACATGACTGGCTGGCTGTGTTGTTGTTGTTGTTGGTTATACGGACGAACCGCCAAGACAACAAAACTTTCTCTAGTGCATTTTAAAGTGGTTTTAAGCCTTAGATTAACCCGTAGGCTCCTCATAGACCATCCGGGTCTCACAGTGGCAATAGCTAATGGCTCCTGAGAGCTCATTCGGGTCTGATGGGTTAAATTTGTGTATGTATGTTTGATGACACTAATCAAACTTAAGCTAAATGATGGAAAAACCAAGATCATCATCATTCGGGGTAATAGAAGAGGAGACGATGCAGAGAATATTCTGACCCTCGATATGGGTGAATCGCAGCTGCATCCAGTGAGTTCCGTTCAAAATTGAGAGTACTGTACTGTATATTATATTCAAAATTAGATTATAAATAGCATATCAATCACATTGTTAACCCGGGAACTGCGGGGAGACTCTTAAGAGTTCCCCCGGCGGACTGCGGGGAGACTCTTATGAGTGAGTGAAAACAAAAATCAACTTTTGACATTGAAAAAAAAAATATATATATATTTTTATTTTTTTATATTTTTTTGGCCCCTGGGCCATGCAAAATCTCAGTCCTCTACCTCCCCTCCTTCCCCACTTTCCTCCTCTCCTTCAGTTATCACCTATTTTCCCTGTTATTCCCTTATTCTGAGGTATATTTTCATGCTAACATTAGCAAGTTGCAAGCAGGGTGTTGTCATCACTGATGGCAAGCGAGTGCAAGAGAGAGAGAGAGAGTATCGATCGACTGTGTCTCAGTGGCCTTGGGGGAAATTGGCGGGAAAGCAGCTTGCCTCACCCATACATTATACAACTCGCGGGCTATATCTCCGATTTTGACCATCCAAACGCTGTTTTCACTCGTTTTATTGTTGTTTCAGGTTAATACCTTTATAATCAACCCATAATAGGCGCATATGGATAAGTATTAATGCTATTAATGGCACAATGAATATTTTAGTGACGGAAACACCTCAAATACGTCAGCACAGGGGGACGTTTCCAATTACCCCCATGCGCACTTCAGAGGTTAAAAGCCATAATCTGCACATCAGAAATTTGTTTGTTGCCTCTTGACATTAGTTCGTTCAATCATCTTGTCTCGTGTATATTATTGTAATACTGTACCTTACTAATTGGTCTTCCAAATTGTCACTTATAGAAGGTTTAATCACTTTTATATAATGCTGCGAGGCTCATTTTTGGCCTTTGACCAAGAATCCTCACGACATCTTACCACATTGAATTGCATTGGCTGCTAGTTAAAGCTAGAATAAAAATTAAGCTGTGTCTACTCTTATGACTTTCAAGATTCTCATATTGACGAACTAAAGTATCTTGCTGAATTGTTGAAATGTACGCTGGCACGTTCTGGAGTGACGGTTACTCGCCTTCCCTCACTCCTATGATTTCCCGTATGGGGACAAAAGAATCTAGTTTCCTTTAATTCACAGAAAACCAAGTACTGTACATTCAATTTTCTAACCGACAGAATCTCACTGACTCCCATATATTTTTTAATTATGTAAATATTCCCACTTCCCCTAGTATTGATATTCTCGGTGTAACATTAACTACTAACTTGAGCTGGACACATTATGTTAGAAGCATTGCTAAGAATGCCTCTAAAAAACTGGGACTCCTGTACAGAGTTCGAGCATTCTTCACTGACGAGCAGTTGGCCGTAATATATAAAAGTCATGTGCGTTCTCAGATGGATTACTGTTCACCTCTGTGGAGTGGTTGCATTGAGGCAGTTGGACAAAATTCAAAATAAAGCTATTAGATTAATCAATAACCCTGCAATCACACAGGACCTTCCTACATTATCCATACGAAGAAACGTTGCATCCCTTGCATTACTCTACAGATATTTTCACAGCAATTGTTCCGAGGAACTTGCTTCAATTGTGCCGCCTCTCCACATCTTTCCCTGTAGAACTAGGGCAGCTGAGAGCGCCCATGAATTCACACTTTCTCCTCCACAATGCAGAACTTCTGCTTATCAAAATTCATTTATCCCTAGAACTACTACTCTTTGGAATTCACTTCCCTCGAGTTGCTTTCCACAAACTTACAATCTACAAAAGTTTAAATCCAGTTGTTACAAACATTTTATGAATGGAGGATGCCTTTAGGCACATGGACCTTTTTGTTTTATCTGTGTTTTTCCTTCCTCCGTTCATTGTCTCTTAAAAAAAAAAAAAAATTTTTTTTTTTAGTTAGTTAATTGTCTGTTGTTAGATTTATCAGTCTACTTCCCCACGACATTTCTTCCTGACTCCTTACCTTCCCAATCCACCTCCTTATGTGGTGGGCTGGATCTATTAGAGTGGGGGTTGGTGTCCTCTACTGTACTTCCCATAGCCAGTTCTAACTTTACCTTTTTCATCATTCTTATTTCTATATTTTTTATTTTCATGAGAGTGGTGAAGGCAGTGGGGCTATAATGGTGTGCCCCATGGTTCCCTAGTGTCTTACTCCCACAGCCCACTGGTACAAGTCGGCCTTTCATTCAGGTGTAGGGATGCAGCGACCCCACCGCCCGCCACTTCGGTGGTGCAGTCAGCCTCTGTAGCAGTTAGTGATTTTTTTTTTTTTTTTTTTTTTTTTTTTTTTTTTTTTTTCCCCCTTATGTGAGTGAGGGACATAAAAGGCAGAACTGCCTGCAGCGAGTGCCTCCCCCAGAGTTGAAAGTGACAGGGCCAAAATCAAGGGACGTTCGAGCCAAGATGCAGACACAGAGTTTGAAGCAATTAAAGTCATAAGAAGAGGGAAAGACTGATTCTGGGAGAGAGTTCCAGAGTTTTGCTGTTGAATAGCAGAAAGACTGACAATAACGTTTCACTCTTGGGTACACAGTAGGGGTGGGATTGTGTTGCAAGACGGGTGCTACGTGCTCTACGAAGAGGGGGTGGTATACAATGAGAGAGCTCTAACACTAATTATTGTAGTAGCGGTAGAATAGTGAGAGATGCAACATTGCGGCGAAGAGAGAGACTGCAGAGAATTGGTGAGTGGACGTGAGTTAATGAGATGGAAGGCTTTCTTTTCTACTTTGTCTAGAAGTGCTGTGTGAGAGGATACTCTCCACACGTGTGAACAATACTGTACTCAATACATGGACGCACTGTGCCCTTGTACAGAGCAAGACGCTGCGAAGGGGTAAAGAACTCCTGGAGGTGGTTGAGCACACCCAGCTTCTTTAAAAGACACACCAAGTATTAAGAGAAGATGAAAGGTTGATTTGTATGTTGTTGAAGAGTAGGTCATAGTTTTCTGGAAGGGGGCAACGAGTAGACAGATGGAGAAATTGAGTTTTGGAAGCATTAAAAGTAACAAGATTTGTTCTGCCCCAATTAGAGATAATAAAGAGATCAAAAGATAGGTGTTTTATGGCCTCTTTACTCTAGTTTTGGTGTTCCTGCTCCGAATAATTTTGTGGAAGGGTAGTTGAATATTGTAATATAGAGTCGTCAGCAAATGAGTGAATGGGGCTGGAGGTGAAATTGAGAAGGTCGTTAATGAATATTAGGAAGAAAATTGGAAGTAGGACAGAACCCTGAGGAACACCGGAGTTGATAGGTTGAGGAAGTGAACGGTGGCCGTCACAACTGCAGCTATGGAACGGCCAGAAAGATTAGAGACAAAGTCACAGATGGAGGGATAGAAACCGTAGGAGGGTACAGTAGTTTGGAAATAAGGGATTTGTGCCAGACTATCGAAGGCCTAAGATATGTCTAGCACAACAGAAAAAGTCACCGAAGTTCCGAATGGAGGATGACCAAGAGTTAGTAAGATAAGAAAGATCACCAGTAGAGCGGCCCTTAACCCGTCCGGCCCCAGCGACGCGTCTGGCGCGTCGCCTATGTATGTAACGCACAGCCCCAGCGACGCGTCTGACGAGTCACCCTAATTACTCCGACCGCAACCTCAGGTGTAGCCACTCGAGAGGGCTCAGATTTGTATGGGAACTGTGTACGTATCCCACGCAACCGTGCCGATGGTTGAAAACTCTCAAAGTCCACGTGCGTACGCGTGAGCGCGCAATAACCTGTTTTTTTTGGGAAATTGCCTTCAATTTTTTACTCTTGTAAAATACGTTTTCGGGGGCTCTGTAGGACCATTCTTTAAGCTTTTTGAGCGGTTTTTCGTGGTTTTTCCTTCATTCCTAACCCATTCGCTATTGTTTCTGGAATAAAACCATTTTTTGAAAATGGGCCCGGTTCTGGTGAACAAAAAATACAAAACTAGCCGGGGCTCGACGGGTTAAGGAAGCCATACTGGCGGTCTGAGAGTAGGTTATGGGAAGATAATGCTTAAGAAATTTTGAGGCAAGAATAGTTTCAAAAACTTTAGAGATGCAAGAAATAAGAACAATTGGACGATAGTTTGAGGGGTGAGAGCGGTCACCCTTCTTTGGGACAGGTTGAATGAGAGCAAGCTTCCAGCAAGAAGTAAAGGTGTTAGAGGAGAGACAGAGACGGAAGAGTTTACCTAGGCAGGGAGTCGGCACGGAAACACAGTTTTTGAGTACAATAGGAGGAACCCCGTCTGGTCCATACACCCTTCTTAGTACAGTATTAAGCCCAGAGAGGGTGGAAAGTACATTCTTGGAAGAGATGATATTAGGCATAAGTAGGAGAGAAGGGGGTGGAGAGGGAGGAATAGCACCGGAATCATCCAAAGTTGAGTTTTTAGCGAAAGTGTTAGCCAAGAGTTAAGCTTTGTCAGAGGAAGAACTGACGATGGTGCTGTCAGAGTGGAAAAGAGGAGGGAAAGACAAAAAAAGTAATTGTTGGAGAGGTTTTTGGCTAGATGCCAGAAGGCTTAGGAAGAGCTAGAGTTGGATAGTTCAGTGCATTTATTATTGATAAAAGAATGTTTGGCGAGGCGAAGAACAGATTTGGCTTGATTCCGGGCAGAAACAGGAAGTACCGGTATGAGATTCTTGAGTTTGAAGGTGACAGAACCGTTTGAATGCTTCCTCCTTATTGTGGACAGCAATAGTGAGTAAACCAAGAATATTTTGCATTAGACTGAGAGAAAGAAAATGGAATGTATGCTTTTATGCCTGAGAGGAATACCTCGGTAATGCGTTCAGCACTCTCCGAGGGTCCCCGGCCACAGAAGCTAAAGTCATTCCATGGGAAATCAAAGAAGTACAGTACTGCCGAAGAGCCTCCCAGTCGGCAGCTCCAAAGTGCCGCAAGCTCCACCGGCTGGGAGGATCGGTTGGCCGTACCCGAGAGATAGGACAGGTGACAGATATGAGTTTATGGTCGGAGGAGTCCAAAGGAGAGAAAATATTTACATTACTGTACTGTATAAGCAGAAGGGTTAGAGGTTAGAAATAAGTCAAGAATGTTGGGCCGATCTCCGAAGCGATCCGGGATACGGGTGGGTTGCTGGACTAACTGCTCTAGGTCATTTAGGATAGAAAATATGTAGGCTTGTTCACCAGGTTGGTCATTGGAAACAGGAGAGCCATTGGCGGTGGTGAACGTTGATATCTAAGATAGAGATTTCTGCAAAAAAAGAGCTGGATAGAATGTGTTCCACTTTAGAAGTTCGATAGTCAAAGAATTTTGGATAGTCAGTAGAATTAGGGGAGAGATAAACAGCGCAGAAATATTTAGTTTGAGAGTGACAAGAAAGCTTTAGCCAGAGTTGAGAATTCAGAAGAATCAAAGTTGGGAACACGAGAAAAAGCAAGATTGCTGCGCACATAGATGCAACATCCACTTTAGGCTTGAAACTGACGATAGAGATAGTCGGAGGATACCGAAAAGGTTTTGCTGTCAGTAGTCCCAGACAACTGCGTTTCGGTGAGAAAGAGAAGATCAGGGTTGGCAGGGTGGTGTTCCACAGAGGAAAGGCCACATGTTGGCGAAATTAATAATGAGAGTAGAAGGAAGTGGGAATTTCCCAGTCCCAACCTCCAGGGGCTATCTGCGCCACAAAGTGACTGGCGGTTGGGTCGCCACATCCCTGCCTTATTGTAACACGGTTAAGGCTGGTATGGTGCGATTTCTCCAGGTGCAAGTGCTTCAGGGGGACTTTGTTAAGTTTTGCCGAGATACTGTTAGCGCTATACCAACATCGGCCACTGTGATGACATGATAGGGCTGTGTTGTGGCAAGTCTTTATTGTACTGTACTACAGTAAAGAGACTAAAACCACGCTCTCTGTGGATGAAGCGGTCCTTAAACTTGTATGTATGTATGTACAGTTGAAATCTCCTGCTATCTTAATTAAACATGTTTCCTCTCTCTATCAAAACTCTGATTATATCTAAGGATCCATTCATGTGTTTGTGTGTCGATCACGTGGTCGGGGTATGCCTCAAACCATGGCCACAAACAATCTCAGTCTGACTCTATACCCGAGCGGCATGATGCAATCATGTGAGATGTAAGAGGGGAGGGTAAGGGAGATGGTTGGAGGTGCTCTTGGGGGAGGGGGTGTATGGAGAGGCTGGGGATGGAGCTTAGTTCATAACTAGGCCAATAGGGCTGTGATTGCACCATGGAAAATGTTATTGCTTGGCATGAAACATGCGGACACCATGTGACGTCACCCTGGGTGGTGCACCTACCTAAGTCAGTCTTCATGGCTCAATAATAGTTTTTCATAATTTTATCGATGTTCACCTTCTTGGAGCTAACTCCAACTGTTCTAATGTTTTAATGTTATTGGCAGGTGTGTGATGTCAGGGTGCAGCAGCGGGCCAAGTCATCTTGGTGTTGGCGGCGGGGGAATCTGCCCCAAGAGGGTGTACCTGGACTACAATGCCACCACCCCGTTGGCTCCTGAGGTGATGCGGGCAGTGGAGCAGAGCATGGTGGAGGCCTGGGGTAACCCTAGCTCCGGCCATGAGGAGGGGGCCCGTGCCAGGACTGTCATCAACCAGGCCCGGGATGATGTGGCCAGGATGATCGGGGCCATGCCACAGGATGTTCTCTTTATGTCGGGTGGCACCGAGGTTTGGCTTAATTTTGGATTCTATTAGATTATTTTGTGGTTGATTTACCTCCCTCTGGGGTAAGAGAGCCTTAACTTTTAGTTAAGGAAAAATAATATGCCTCACAAATTGTACTTTATTTACCTAATTGTAGTGTCGAGTGTTGTGCACTAAAGCGATATCCGATAACAGATAATTATCAAAGGTAACTTTTTTTGTCGGACTATTATCGGAAGTTAACCCCTCCGCTTCGGTTGGCCTCTTACGTTCCATAACCCCTGACTCGGGCCTTCTGGCGATATCCCTCAATCTTAACACCCTAATTATTAATAGCTAAGCAATGGTAATAGGTAGAAAAGTAAGCTCCTTGGGAATAATGGAGTACTTACTGTTGTCTTGAGCCTGGCATTGACCGGACATAGCTACGTCACCTGATTGTATATATCTCCACGCACGCACGCGCGCACACACCCACCCACCCACCCACCACGCCCACCTACCCACCCACCCACCCACCCACCCACCCAATAAAAAACTGGAAAGAGTTCAGAGAGTTGCCACTAAGATGATAGCTAGCCTTAGAGACCTGCCATATGAGGAGAGATTGGAGAGGCTAAAGCTGGCAACGCTGAGGGAGAGGAGAGAGAGAGGTGACATGATCATGATGTTTAAGTGTGTGAAAGGTTTGAGAAGATCGACAAGGGAGATTTTGTGGTGAGGGAAGAACCAGGGGTCATGAATGTAAGTTGAGGAAAGTTGTATGGAAGTCTGTAAGAAAGTTCAGCTTCCCGTATTGATTGTTGGAATAAGTTGGATGGGGAGGTGGTGGGAGCAAGAAATATCCAAACTTTTAAAGCAAAATTGGATAAATGTAGAGAGAGAGACAGGACAACACGAGCTTAGGCTCATATCCTGTATACTACAATTAGGTGAGTACACACACACACACACACACACACACACACACACACAGTGATCATGAGGTATTTGATATTTCAGGGTTCTCAGAGGAGGGAGCAGCAATATCTGCATTTGCGGTAAGATTGAATAAATTAGAACGGAAGTTAGAGGAACAGGAGACAAAAAGCTTAGATTATGAACGAAGAGAAAAACGGATGGCAAACCAAATTGGTATTCTAAAAGATGAGAATTATGTATTAAGGGTCTGTATTAGCGAAATGCAGGAAGAAATGGACAGGATGAAGAAAGATATGAAGGATGTTAAATTAAAGAAGGATGAATTTGAAAAGAACGAGGAGGTAAGGAATTTGAAATTTACGGAAATAGTAAAGGAGCAACAGTTAGCTGAGGAAAAATTAAAGATACATAGGCAGGGAGGTAACTTTGAAAAGGATGTAGTTAAGGTAATTAGACAGAAGGAAAATCTAGTGAGGGAGACTGCTGGAAGATTTGTTTTTATTGTGATAAGAGGAGATAAGGAGAAACACAATGTAAAGAGAGAGGAGAGAAGTAGGATAGAGAGAGACCGAGTGAGGGAGATTCTACAGGTAGTGGACGAGGGTGTGAGAGAGTGGGAGAATGAAATCGAAGACATGCATAGAATTGGAAAATATAAACAAGAGTCTAGGCCAATGAAAGTGCAGTTTCGCACAGTAGGAATAGTAGAGGAAATCATGAAGAATAAATGGAGGTTGAAAGATAAGGATTGTCTGAAGCATATTTACATCGAAAAAGACTTGGACTTAGATGAAAGAAACAAAATGAAAAGTTTGAGGGATGAGGTGAAGGAATTGAATGCCAAAAGAACAAACCAAGAAGTGGATTTTTTTTATTGGCGACTGGTAGGAACGAAGAAGAAGAAATGGTTCATCAAAGGACTACAGAGGAAGACGGAGGGGCAAACAGAGAACTTAGGGATGAACGGTCAGACAGAGGAAGCGAGTACCAGTACTGAAGGACAGGAGGGAGAGACTGGTGTAAACTAGGAACACGTGAGAGGAACAGGGCAGGTGGAGAGCACGGGGGAGCAAGGGAGAGAAGGTGGAGTGGAAGCGGGGGGGGGGGGGGGTAGAGTCTGGGAATATTAGGGAAAGAGAAAAAAAAAGAAAAGTGTAAGAAAAGGGGAGATGAAGGTGATGTATAGTAATGTGGATGGCTTGCTGTCTAAGAAATTAGAATTGAATGACTATATTGAGAAATATAAACCACATAATTATGTGCTTAGCAGAAACAAAGTTGAGAGGTGGTACTGAATTGGGAGTGTTGGGATGGGCAATGTGTGGAGAAAAGATAGAGAAGGAAAAGTGGGGGGTGGAGTGTTAATAATGACTGACAAAAATATAGAAGCAAGTGAGATTAACCTAGGCAATAATAGATCAGAAATAATAGCAGTGACAATAAAAGACAAGGACAACAAAGCAACTGATATAGCAGTGGCTTATATACCACCACAAACTAGAGCATGGAAGTGGGAAGAATATGATCAACTAATCACGGAATCTCTAGATGCACTAAAAATACTTTTTAATAGGAGAAATAAATTAATATTAAAAGGTGATTTCAATTGTAAGGAAGTCAATTGGGAAGGGTTAGATGCGGGAAATAATAATGAATATTGGGGCAGTAAATTACTGAATCTAGTAACAGAAAACATGTTAGAGAAAACACACGAATCAGAGGGATGGATGAACCATCCAGGCTAGACCTAGTCTTCACCAGTGATCCACATGACGTCAAAAAGATAACTTATCGTTGTCCCTTGGGAAAAAGTGATCACAAGATTTTAGAAATGGAGATGGATTTGGGAAAAAATGAGGAGAGAAATGAAGGACATAAAATAAATAGATACAACTATGCTAAAACTGATTTTAAATCATTGAAACATTATTTCCAAAGTATAAATTGGAAGGAACTAGAAAGCCTGGAAATGGTTCAAGACAAATATCGACTTTTCTTAAAATTATATGAAGAAGGGATACATAAATATGTCCCAAGGTTCCAATCAGGGGTAAAGAAGGAAAAAGAATGGTTCAATATAAGATGTAGCAAGGCACAGGATAGAAGAAACCGAGCCTGGAATATAGCACAGAAGAGACATAGTGAAAATAACTGGAATAAGTACAAGGAGAAAAGAAATGAATACGTAAAGATACAACGAGAGGAACAATATAAATATGAAAGGAATATTGTAGAGAATTGCAAAACCGAGCCAAAACTATTTTATAGATTTGTAAATGGAAAAATAAAAACAAAAGAAGGTATTGTCAGACTAAGAGTTGGAACGAACAGCTATGAGAAAGATAAAGACTTGTGTGAAGTTATGAATGAAAAGCTTCAGTCAGTGTTTGTAAAAGAGGAGGAGTACCGGTATATAGAACCTGATAGAGAAATGAGAACACCACAAATGCCTGAAATGAAAGTGACAAAAAGTGAAGTGCTGAAATTGATGCAGGATTTGGACGTGAGGAAATCAATGGGACCAGATGGAGTGGCTGGATGGATCCTCAAAGAATGTGCGGCAGAGCTAGTGGAACCAATCTATGAAATCATCAAATCTTCACTGAATGAAGGAGACTTGCCAGTGGAATGGAAGAGAGCTAACATAGTACCTATTTACAAAGGAGGAGACAGAGAAAATCCGCTTAACTACAGACCGGTGTCCCTCACCAGCATTGTTTGCAAAATTTGTGAGAAAATTATAAGAAAAAAGTGGACACACTTCATAGAGGGACAGGGGGTGCTTAGTGAGAAACAGTTTGGATTCAGGGAAGGGAGATCTTGTGTATCTAATTTATTAAGCTTTTATAGCAGAGTGGTAGCTGTTACACAGGAGAGAGAGGGATGGGTTGACTGTGTTTACCTGGACCTGAAAAAGGCCTTTGACAGGGTGCCTCACAAAAGGTTATTGTGGAAATTGCAGGTTGTTGGAGGTGTACATGGTAGGATGTTAAAATGGATGGAAAACTTTTTAATAGGAAGAGAAATGAGGACCACAATACGAGACAAATATTCACAGTGGAGGAGTGTGATGAGCGGAGTACCACAGGGATCAGTGTTGGGTCCGATAATGTTCCTACTTTATGTAAACGAGATGCCAGAAAACTTGAATAGTCATATGAATATGTTCGCGGATGACGCTAAGATCATGAAAAATGTCACCTGTATAGAAAGTTGTCAGGATCTTCAAAAGGACCTAGATGAGTTGCACAGATGGAGCCAAACCTGGAAAATTAGCTTCAATGCAGAAAAGTGTCATGTTTTGGAAGTGGGAACAAGTGAGATGAGGCCAAGCTGGGAGTACAAATTAGGAATTGAAATAATCGGCAAAACACGGCATGAGAAGGACCTTGGAGTGATAATACAAGATGATATATCGCCGGAGAAGTATATTAACATGATCATTGGAGGAGCATATGGAATAATAACTAATATGAGAGTGGCATTTAACTATTTGGATGAAGAAATGTTAAGAAAACTGATAATGACTATGATAAGACCAAGATTAGAATATGCAGCAGTGATGGTCACCACATTTGAAAAAACATATAAACAAATTAGAGAAAGTCCAAAGGATAGCAACGAAGATGATCCCAAGATTGAAGGAGTTGACATATGAGGAAAGACTTAAGACACTACAACTGCCTACCTCGAAAGAGAGAAGGGAACGAGGCGACTTAATAACGATGTTCAAGGGAGTAAAAAGTTTGGAACGAGTAGATAGGGAAGATCTATTTGTGAGGGATAATGGAAGGACAAGAGGACACAAGTTTAAACTGAGGAAGGGCAGATGTCGTAAGGACACAAAGAAATTCAGCTTCTCATATAGAAGTATAGAGACTTGGAACAACTTGGAGGAGAAGGTGGTGAGAGCGAAGAACATTAACATGCTCAAATCTAGGTTGGATAAAAGTAAATATGGAAATAGGACAACATAAGCTATGATATGTTAGTCCAAAATACTGGGAACTGGGAATATCCATTACGATACTTGTCTAAGTAAAATGGATTGATTATAAAGTAACTAAGACAGGACAACACGAGCGCTGCTCAATTCCTGTAAACTACAAATAGGTAAATACAAATAGGTAAATACACACACACACACACACACACGAGAGACGAGTGGGAGCGGACGTCGTTGGCTGGCGCTCCTCAAACTACCATCTGACTTGCCTAAAGTGGGGTATACAGGAAATTATTGTGTATTGTCCCGCTAATAATATTATTACAGGAAAGTGTTCAGTCAAAGCTATTTAAAAATATGAATGTTTAAACGAAACTTAGAGAGTTTGTTTTGAGAAATCAGCTGGTAAGGCTGGTGACGTCACATGACAACAACAATGGCTGACATCGAAGCCACGGATATGAGTGGGGAATGTTTTTATGACGAGGAAGGGGATTATTCAGGCTTTCCTGAAGGTAAGGAGGACCAGATCATCTTCCTGAACAGGAATCTGATGGGGCTGATAAAGTGGAGAAAGGAAATGGAGGGGTGGAGGAAGACCATTGGGACTGTAGTGGAAGAGAGCTGTGTCCCGGGGGAGGGTTTAAATGATCTAACTGCTAGGGTCAACGAATTGGTATCTGAGAATGTGGCTTTAAAAGAACAGATTAAGGAATACAAAGAACATTTAAATGAGAGTGAAAGAGATAGATGATGGGTATAGGGAGAGGGCTGAGAGAGAGATTCGTGAATTGAGGGAGGAGAATGCTAGGCTAAAACAAGGAGTGGAAACAAATCAGGACAGGACACAAAAAATGGAGGAAGAGGTATCTCAAATGAAAAATGTCTGGGGTGATCGAGTGGGTGAAGCAGAGGTACAACTAAAAGCAATTATTGAGGAGCAAAAGGGACAGCAGGAGGAGAACCTGAACAAGAGGGTAGTTAATGCCATCAGACAAAATGAGAAACAGGTCAGTGATATTATTGATAAGAAGAGATGTGTAATTATGTTTGGAGATGTAGAAGGGGAAATATTAGATAGAAATACGAGAAAGGGTGTGGAGATGAAGAAAGTTGAGAAGATGATTGATGTGATAGATAGACAAGATAAGGAGGGATGGAAGAGAGAGGTAGAGGATTGTTGGAGACTAGGGAAATACAAGAAAGGAGAAATGAGGCCAATGAAGATTAGATTTAAGTCAACCAAAGTAGCAGAGGAGGTACTCAGATCCAGCTGGAAGTTAAGTCAGGAGGGGGAATACAGAAATGTTAAACTAAGGAAAGATTTAAATGCGGAAGAGAGGGAAAAATTTAGAGAAATAAATAGAGAAGTCAAAGAAAAGAACGATAATAGATCAGAAGTGGAGAAGGGCTTTTTTTTCTACAGAAACATGGATGGGAAAGTAAGGAAGTGGCACCTGAAGAAGGGGGAGAGGATAGGGGCGGAGGGGGGAGAAAAGAAGTGGTGGTACAGGAAGAAGGATTGGAGGGAGAGGTGCAACAGGAAGGGGAAATAGTAGGATAAAGACAGGGAATATCAATCATAATGGTAAAAGCAACAGGTGCAAGATGGTCTATAGCAATGTGGATGGGTTGCTATCAAAGAAATTAGAAATAAATGATTACATCAGACAGGAAGAGCCCTTAATATTGTGTCTATGTGAAACTAAACTAAATAAAGGGATAAGTTTGGAGGGAATGGGATGGAACAACTATAATATCTGGAGAAGGGATAGAGAAGACAAGATGGGGGGAGGGGTGCTAATTCTTACACATAATAAATTGAAAACAAGAATGATTGATCTGAATAATAGTAAAGCGGAAATATTAGCAGTAGAATTGACAGATGATGACAATCAAAAGGCGGATATTGTAGTGGCCTACATGCCGCCCTACACAGGGGCTTGGGAAGAGGAGGAATACAAATTTATCAAAGATGAGATGATTATTTGTATTGAAAAATTAACTCGTAGAAACAATGAATTAATTATAGTAGGGGACTTCAACTGTAAAGAGGTGGATTGGGAGCAGAGAGAAGCTGGTAGCAACGTGAACTCGTGGGGGTATAGGCTACTGGATATGGTAACAGAAAATTTATTAGTGCAAAATATAAAGGAAAATACAAGAAGAAGGGGAAATGATGAAGCATCCAGATTGGACCTAATGTTTACTAGAGACCCAGATGTAATTTCTGATATAAAATACTTACCACCTTTAGGCAAGAGCGATCACGTTGTAATGGATATAGAAATCCTATTGGGTTATTCCAATATGGAGGAGAGGGAGGAGCACAAGGAAACTAGGTTTGACTATGCAAAAGGAGACTACCAATCACTGAGACAATACTTTAGAGATGTTGACTGGAGTGAAATACATCAGAGAAATAGTGTAGATGAGAAGTATGGAGTATTTAAAACAATATATGAAGAAGGAGTTAATAAATATGTCCCTAAACAAGGTAATAGGTCAGCGAAGGAAAAGGATTGGTTTAATGAAAAATGTAGGAAAGCCAAGGAAAAGAGAGACCAAGCATGGAAGGCAGCTAGAAAAAGGTGTAATAGAGAAACTTGGAACAGATACAAGAGATTAAGAAATGTATATGCTGCAATCAGGAGACAAGAAGCCAGAGAATATGAGAAGAACATTGTGAAAAAATGTAAGAGTGATCCTAAGCTGTTCTATAGGTTTATAAATAGTAAAATGAAGGTAAGGGATAGAATAGTCAGGTTGAAGGTTGAGGGGACCACTTATGATGACGACCAGAATATGTGTGAAATTATGAACAATACACTACACTCAGTATATACTAAAGATGATAACTTTGAAGAAGTACCGGTAGGTGAAATTGGTGATAAACTGGGAGAGATTAATTTTCTCCCAGAGGAGCTAGTAGAAATAATGAAAGGACTAGATGTGAAAAAAGCAGTGGGACCTGACAATGTAGCGGGATGGATTTTGAAAGAATGTGCTGACGAACTAGTGAAACCCTTATATGAGATAATGAAATACTCTCTGGAAGTGGGAAAATTACCAATGGACTGGAAGAGAGCCAACATTGTACCGATTTATAAAGGTGGGAACAGGGAACATCCATTGAATTATCGACCTGTGTCACTTACTAGTATAGTGTGCAAAATCTGTGAGAAAATAATTAAGAAAAGATGGATGATTTACTTGGAAAAGAATAATCTACTATCTAACAGGCAATTTGGATTCAGGGAGGGTACCTCATGTGTTACAAATCTACTCAGTTTTTATGACAGAGTGGTTGACATATTACAAGAGAGAGATGGATGGGTGGATTGCGTATATATTGACATGAAGAAAGCTTTTGACAGAGTATCGCATAGCAGGCTGAAGTGGAAATTAAAAGAGTATGGAGGGATTCAGGGTAGTTTGTTAAATTGGATGGAGGACTATCTTTCAGGGAGACAGATGAGGACTACTATCAGAGATAAATTTTCTACGTGGAAAGATGTCACAAGTGGAGTTCCGCAGGGAGCGGTGCTGGCTCCCATAATGTTTCTAATATACATTAACGACATGCCAAAGGATATAAATGCATATATGAATATGTTTGCAGATGATGCCAAGATCATGAAGCGTATAGAAGATGAAAACAGTGGTAGGGAATTACAGAGGGATTTGGATAGGATAGATCAATGGAGCAAGAAGTGGAAAATGGAATTTAACACAAATAAATGTCATGTAGTGGAAATGGGAGTAAGTAAAAGAAGGCCTCATACGGAATATAAGTTAGGAGAAACACTATTAACCCATCAGAGAAAGAAAAGGACTTAGGGATAACTGTTAGGAGTGATCTTTCACCTGAGAATCATATTAATAAGATAGTGGGAGAAACATATGGACTGCTAAACAGAATAAAAATAGCCTTTAACTATATAAACGAGGAGATGCTGGAGAAAATAATAAAAACATTGGTGAGACCAAGACTGGAGTATGCGGCAGTGGTGTGGGCACCACATCTAAAAAAGCATATAAAGAAGCTGGAGAAGGTTCAGAGAGCTGCAACTAGGATGATACCAGAACTGAGAGAATTACCATATGAGGAGAGATTAAAGAAATTAGATTTACCATCTCTAATGGATAGGAGGGAGAGAGGCGATATGATTATGATGTACAAATGTGTGAGAGGACTCGAAAAGGTGGACAAGAAGGGTTATATTGTGAAAGATAATGGTAGAACTAGGGGGCATAGATATAAACTAATGAAAGGAAGATGTAAAGGAGATGTGAGAAAGTATAGTTTCCCTTACAGAAGTATAAGTAAGTGGAATCAGTTGGAAGAGGAAGTGGTGTGTGCCAAAAACATTCATATTTTTAAGGCAAAGTTAGATAATTGTAACTCAGGAAGCGGGACAATACGAGCCTAAAAAGCTCAACTCCTGTATACTACAAATAGGTAAATAGGTAAATACACACACACACACACACACACACACACACACACACACACACACACACACACACACACACACACGAGACAACACCTCCGCACCCACGCTCCCGAAAATCAGCTGATCTAGCAAGCTCGTCAAATAAACTCACCTAAACTTGAGTATAAGGATATTTTGTGTTGTCCTGTATTAAAATGCAGTATTAAAATAATTTGAGATTAAAAGCAAGTGAGGATATTTCGAGTGATAAAAATAATTCAAGTGATTGTGAATGCGAGTGGATGTAAACAAATATGGCTGACTTTGATGGATTTGAAGTCGGTGAGACCGAGGGCATTCTAGGGAAAATTATACGTGAGCTGAATGACATTAAAAGGTGGAAGGAGGATATGCAGGAGTGGAAGGTGAGTGTTAGTTCACAGATTGAGGCTATATGTTCAATATGTGGTGCTCAGGCTGGGGACATCGAGCCTGGACAAGATTTGAGTCGGGCTAGCCTAAAAGAAATTCAAACTCATATGGGGCAACTCCAGGACGAAAATGAAGCTTTAAGATTGCAACTTGAAGAATACAAAGGGCAAACCAAGGAAATGAAAACACATGTGGAGGAGATTAAGGAGAAACACAATAAATGGGTTAATGACGAAGGAGGAAAAGTGAAGGAAGTGGCAATGAAGGAAATCATGGAGGAACAAAAGAAACAATCAGAAAGGGAAAATAAAGATTTAGAATCAGTGGTAGTAAAAGCTATGAGGAGAAATGAACAGGTCCTGCGTGAAACAATAGATAGAAATAAGTGTATTATTGTATTTGGGGATATAGAGGAGCACATTATTGAGAGGAAAGCTAGGGATAAGGAAGAAATTAATAAGGTAAAAACATTGATCAAGCATGTCGATGAAGAAGGAAACAACTGGAGAGATGATATTGAAGAAGTTAGGAGAATGGGTAAATATAGTAAGGGAAACACAAGGCCAATGAGAGTGCAGTTTAGGTCTAGGGTAACAGTGGATGCAATAATGAACGTAACATGGAGACTTAACTTGACCAGCAAGTTTAAGAAAATTACAATTAGAAAAGACATGAGTATTGAGGATCGAAACATAAGAAAGGAATTGCAAACCGAGGCAAATGTAAAGAATGGAGAAAGGACGAAAGAAGACGAAAAGAAGTTTTTCTGGAGAGTGTGGGAGGGAAAACTCAAGAAATGGTATATAAAGCGAAGGGACGAAGTAGGGAGGGAAAGGGAGATGGTGCGGGTGACGGGGGAGAAGGCAGAGAGAGGGGAGGTGGAGATAGAGAGAGAAACAGTCCAAGTGGAGGCAGAGGGAGGGGAGGTGGAAACGGAGCGAGAAACAGTCCAGGTGGAGACAAGAGGAGGAGACAAGCTAGGAAATAAATTGGGAGGGGTACGTACAAAAAGAAAGGAACGGGCAGGGACGAGAAAAATAGGGAAAATACTGGAAACGCTAAGTTCATGTATACAAATATTGATGGGTTAATTTCCAAAAGATTGAGTTTGACGAATATGTAAAGAGAGAGAGGCCCGGGGTAGTATGTTTGACTGAAACTAAGCTTAACCAGGAGGTAGACACGAATATAATTAGTTGTGCAGGATACAGTACATGGAGAAGAGACAGGTTAGGAAAGCTAGGAGGAGGAGTGTTGATCATGGTAGATAATAAAATTACTGCTAAAGAATTAAAACTTGGTGATAGCATTGCTGAAGTGGTAGCAGTTGAAATTGAGGATAATGATAGGTCAAAATTGGACATTGTATCAATGTATTTACCTCCTAAGACTAAATCTTGGAGCAACGATGAATATAATGAATTCATTTTGGAAACCTTGCGTATGTTAGAAATTATTTGTAAAAGGAAAAATAGGCTTATTCTTGCAGGGGACTTTAATTGCGGGGAGGTGGATTGGGAATGTTTGGATGCGGGTTCAAATGAAAATACTTGGGGTAGCAAATTTCTTGAACTAACAATGGGGTATCTATTAACACAACACGTTACGGAAAATACAAGATTTAGAGGAGGTGATGAACCATCAAGACTTGACTTATTCACCAAAGACCCCCAAGAAATAAAGAACCTAACATATTTGAGTCCCATGGGAAAAAGCGATCATGCTGTGATTGAATTTGAATTGACAGTGGAATTTCTGGAAGGCAGAGAGGAGGAACATAGGGAATATAGACTAAATTATAGTAAGGCGGATTATGAATCATTACGAGGATACTTTGCAAATATAGATTGGTCATTTATTGAGCAAGAACAGAATATTCAGGTAAAATACACCATGTTACTAGACATTTACAGGGAGGGGGTAGATAAATATGTACCAACATTTAAGGAGAAAGAGTGGTTTAACATGCGATGTCACATTGCCCAGAACAAAAAGGACTCTGCATGGAATAAAGTGAGAAGGAGACACACTGAGGAAAAATGGGATGAGTATAAGAATGCTAGAAACAACTATGTCAAGACTATAAGAGAGGAGAAAAAGAACTTTGAAAAAGATATAGTAAACAAATGTAATAAAGAACCCAAACTGTTCTATAGTTATATCAACGGAAAAACTAAATTAAAGGACAAAATAACAAAGCTTAGGGTAGAGGGTCAATTATATGAAGACACAGTGGGTATGTGTGAAATTATGAATGATACATTAACATCCGTGTTTGTGGAGGAGGATGACTATGTAGAACCTGTGGTGGAATTGAACGAGATACAGGGACTAGAGTCGATAGAAGTCAACAAGGATGAACTAAAATCATTGTTGGAAGAATTGGACGTGAGAAAATCTATGGGCCCAGATAATATTGCTGGATGGGTATTAAGAGAATGTTCTGAACAACTAGTGAGGCCTATTTTTAATATTGTTCAACACTCATTAAACAAGGGGGAACTTCCCTTAGAATGGAAACAAGCAAATAACTCCAATATATAAAAGTGGAAATAAAGAAGACCCGCTAAATTATCGACCGGTATCCTTAACGAGTGTTATATGCAAGCTTTGTGAAAAGATTATTAGAAAAAGATGGGTGGGTATGTTGGAGGAGAGGGAAATAATTTCAAGCAAGCAGTTCGGGTTCAGAAAAGGTCATTCGTGTACCACAAATTTGTTGAGTTACTATGATAGGGTAATTGACATTGTACAAGGGAGGGAGGGGTGGGTAGATTGTATCTACTTAGATTTCAAGAAGGCATTTGATAAGGTGCCTCATAAGAGATTGTTGTGGAAGCTCAGGACTGTGGGGCGGGTTGAGGGAGTATTATTAAAGTGGATGGAAAACTATTTAATTGGGAGGGAAATGCGAACAGTAATAAAAGGAAAGTTCTCCTCGTGGAAAAGGGTAAAAAGCGGAGTGCCTCAAGGATCGGTGTTGGCCCCAATCATGTTTTTGGTTTTCATCAACGACCTTCAAATGGGAATAGGCTCATATATATCTATGTTTGCTGATGATGCAAAATTAATGAAGCATATTACAAGTAGGAGTAGTTGTGAAGAATTACAGAGAGACCTAGATAAGTTATATGAGTGGAGTCAAACTTGGAAAATGGAATTCAACACGAGTAAGTGTCAGGTTCTTGAGATGGGAAAAAGTAAATATAGACCTTCTTGGGGATATAAAATAGGAGATGAAATAATTAGTAAAGCTGTGAAAGCAAAAGACCTAGGGGTAGTTGTGGCAGACAGCTTGTCACCTGAACAGCATATAAATAAAATAACTGGTGAAACCTATGCAGTGTTGACTAACATGAGAATAGCTCTGAATTATTTAGATGAAGAGATGTTAGCAAAAATAATAGGGACAATAATACGACCAAGACTGGAGTATGCAGCAGTGGTGTGGTCTCCACACCTTATAAAGCATAATAAAAAACTGGAAAGAGTTCAGAGAGTTGCCACTAAGATGATAGCTAGCCTTAGAGACCTACCTTATGAGGAGAGATTGGAGAGGCTAAAGCTGCCAACGCTGAGGCAGAGGAGAGAGAGAGGTGACATGATCATGATGTTTAAGTGTGTGAAAGGTTTTGAGAAGATCGACAAGGGAGATTTTGTGGTGAGGGACGAGGGAAAAACCAGGGGTCATGATTGTAAGTTGAGGAAAGTTATATGTAAGTCTGATGTAAGAAAGTTCAGCTTCCCGTATAGAGGCATTGAGTGTTGGAATAAGTTGGATGGGGAGGTGGTGGGAGCAAGAAATATCCAAACTTTTAAAGCAAAATTGGATAAATGTAGAGAGAGAGACAGGACAACACGAGCTTAGGCTCAAATCCTGTATACTACAATTAGGTGAGTACAATTAGGTGAGTACACACACACACACACAGCGTGATACATATGCAGACTTTTCTGGCTTTTTTGAGGACCAGGACATCATTGCAGAGTTGTTGGGCAGGGTAAGTAGGTTAGAAGTATCAGGAGTTTACAAATAGAACAAATGTTAGTCAATCAACTAGAAATTGTGACAAATTAAAAACATTGTGCTGAAGGAACACATGGTTGACCTACAGGAGCAACTAGACTCTTGTAGATCTTGTCCGTGTTCCTTCCACGTTTTAGCTTCCACTTCGTTTTTCATGTTCTCTACGGCCCCAACAGAGTGGAGTTGTACTTTGATAGATCTTGATTCACTGTTTGTACTTACTTACCAACCCTGTGCATGTCTTGGATCTCACTGTCCCAATTTTCCACTCGCTCATCAATAAACTCCCAAGATCTTCCTCACCTTTTCCCTCTCAGTGTTATCTCGCTCATCCTTCTTGACATTGTGCTTCTCCACACCCCTTCTGATAAGTACACTTCTGTTCCTACCTACGGTTTCTCAAACAAAGTTTTCTTTCTGTTGGATCACTTTAACCACCTGATCTTCAAAGTGCTTCCCCTCGACTATAGGTCTATTTTGTCTTCTTTCTTCCTCTGCTCCTTTTAACAATTTCAGAACATTTTGTGTTTCTGGCCAGCTAATTTTTCTCAAACTGTTCTTTTGGCTTATGACGAGGGACTGTACCTGCAACCATCTTTAGTTTACGAGAAATATAATGGCCTGCTAAATGTGGAGTTTAAATGGCACAAGGAACAGCTCGATACTGCAGTCTATAGATAGCATGAAGTCAGGGAAAGCACCCGGGCAGCTCCGGCATTGTCACTGAGATGCTAAAGGCAGCTTGTGATATTGGGGTAAAATTGGTCACAAAGCTGGTTAATGCTATCATAAAGGAGGACAACATTCCTGATGCATGGCAGAAAAGTGTAATAGTAAATACAGTATATACAATGGCAAGGGTGATTCCTCAGACAGGGGAAATTATAGGGATTTGAAAATGCTCGACCAAGTCATGATAGTCAGCGAAAGGGTCTTTGAATGCATGATCAGGAAAAGTGTTGCAATCAGCGACATGCAGTTTGGATTTATGCCGGGACGTGGCTTAACTGATGCTATCTTCATTCTTAGGCAACTGCAAGAGAGGTTCTTAGAGAAAAACGGAGTTATACCTGTTTTTGTAGATCTGGAGAAGGCCTTTGACCGGGTACCAAGGGAAGTAATGCAGTGGGCTATGAGAAAACTGGAAGTAGAAGAATGGTTGGTGTGTGTGATAATGAGTATGTATCAGGTGTCATGGGCAGCAGTTAGAGTGAATGGGGTTCTGAGCGAAGAGTTTCCAGTGCAAATTGAAGTTCAGCAAGGTTAAGTGCTGAGCCCATTACTGTTTGATTTGCTCCTGGAGGCTCTTATCAGGGGACTTTCGAACAAGACTCCCATGGGAGTTATATGCAGATGACCTAGTTCTTATCGCAGATAAGAATCTCTGGGTGAAATTCGATGAGCATCAGCAGCAAGCTACTTTAATTCAAAGTAGGGTAGAGAAGAGATGAGCAAGAGGCCGTCGGCTCTGTACCCTTTCTCTCGACCTGTGAAGGGAAAACCTCCAAAAGCTTGAAAGCATCTCCTTATATAAGCCACAGATATTAAAAATAACAATGCTAACATGTAGATGGGGTCCTATTACATTGTCATTGTCTATCAATTGATGCTACTCTACATTTTAGGTGAAAAAACAGTGTAACGATAGTTTACTTTCGCTGGAAAAAATGAAAACGTCAGGCTGTATAAAGTTTGAAAACTACCTCGGCTGTTTTTATAATCTTTAAACACAAAAGATAATAATAATATAGATTGGGTCCTTTTACACTATGTACAGGTATGTCTATTATAATGTAAAACTTGCAAAATAAACAAACTAAAACTGGGACGATACAAGATAAATGCAAAAGAACTGATCAAAATCGCTATGTGGAAACAACGCTTAATAAAATAAATGTTTGAAATAAAATAACACAATCCACCACATAGGGTGTACACAACTACATGAGCAAGTCAATTTGTTTCCCAAGTAAACTGATCGCACATATAACTGCACCTCGTCATGTTCAAGGAATTAGTCAATTTGGGAAGTCCGGGACGTTCTGGTAAATTTTTATTAAATTCTGTATGAATAAAGAAACTAACAATTTATATCAAATTTTATATTAAGCTAAATTTGCAATTTGACAAGATATCAACTAAAGTACAAAAAACATACATCACTCACTAACGATAGTGCTATCGGGTAGGTACCTGTAAGCATAGCATGCTTCAAGTGACTCCTAACAATTACTACCCTACTAATAACCTACATTTATTGTACAAATAAACTAAGGAAATTGCAAAAGCAAGCAATTGATCCTATCGACAATGAATAGATACAGTATAATAAATAAAAATATTTGAAAATATGAAGAAGGCACAATAGATTTAAACAAAAGAGTACTCTTTTAACAAGAACAATTAATTATAAAAAAATAATAATAATAACAATAGAAAAAAAAAATATTGATACATACAGACAAAAAGTAAGCAGAGGTTATAATAGAAACTTAATAATGCTTGATTAAAATTATTGATATCAAATTTTAAAATACAGTCACAATAATTGACCTTAAAAAGATTAAATTTATGTAACAATTTACTTGCAACAAAACCTCCGTACTAAGAGTCTGTATAGTAACCTAGCTCTATCCCAAAAAGTCTTCTACTCTGGTACAGTAAAAGTCCTTTAATCCGACGACCGATGATTCGAATCTCCCAATAGTCCGAATTTTTCAATTTGAGGCCAAATCCGAATTCACCCGATGGTCCGAATTTCAAGAAGTCCCAAAGTCCCCTTTTTGAGGCATTAGTCCACTCAAATGACACATAATGGAGCACACATATATCATATGTTCATGAATTCACTTTAAAAGTTTACCATTGTCATTGTAGCCTATTACCTACTTCAAAACATTCAGATTAATGGTCAAAGGAAGCTACTGATATAAACGTAACACCACATCGTCTGCTAGAGAGTTTGTTTTGCTCTTGAACACATCCTTGGGACACTCCGATGCGCTACTGGCTTGCACCGCATTTTCTGCAAGCGCATTCAGTCTTGAGCTTGAAAACGCACCTTTGGACGTTCCGATACGCTACTATTTATAGTTCAGTGATCGGAGCGTCCCAAGGGTGCTTTCAAGACAACAAGACAAGGGTGCTTTCAATACAATATAATATAACAGAGCACGTCACAAAAGTAAAATCACAAAAGGAAAATTACAAGAACCTCTCAGGGAAGTGCCGTTGTTAAGGCATTACTTCCCGAACCACATCTGATCTGATCTTCAAGAGCAAGACAAACTCGCTAGTAGACGGAAGAAGAAGACGACGATGCGGACATATGGTGTTTACGTTTATATCAGCAGATTCCTTTGACCATTAATCTGAATGTTTTGAAGTAGGTAATAGGCTACAATGACAATGGTAAACTTTTAAAGTGATTTCATGAACATATGATATGTGTGTGTGCACCATTGTGTCATTTGGGTGGCCTAATGCCTCCAATGTTTTCGTCATACACAGGTTCATAGGGGTAAAGTCCGATAATCCGAAAAATCCACTAATCCGAAAGAGGGCTGGTCCGCTGCCCTTCGGATTAACGGAAGTTTACTGTACATCAAACTATTTTACTGTAAATTTTATGTGTAAAGCACAATATACAGGTCCTGTTATGTTTGAAGACTTTATTTTGCTCGATGTGCTGAACAGTGCATGACGACACTGAAAATTATTTTATACAAAATGCGTATACCTTCCTATTGTCTCCCTGCTATGGTATAGGTGGCGCCAACGAACTTGACAATAATCTCGATCCCAAACCTCTTCGTAACTCGAAAGGATCTTGAGCAAACTGGCCGTAATTTTCCACACCTATTTCCTGGTGGACTCTTCCCAAATGATAGAAATGTCAGCCCGATTGCTTTCATTCTTTTTGAGTTATAAGAAGTTAAGGGGTCAAGATTATTGTCAAGTTCGTTGCTACCTAGAGTAACTGCTAAATGTGGATGTTTACAGCTTGACCATCCTCATGGTTTAAAACTCACAAGTGGTCAATTGGCCATAGCCGAAACACCTCCAGGCTACTTTTTTCACACATATCCCTTTGGCCGACTCCACAATGCTATTTTTGCTATGTGGAAGCCTCTTACCTATACGGTTTGTTACTCCACATATTTATTCTAAGCCATTGCAGGTCATTCATTCTCTGCACATGACCATATCACCTTCGCATATTTCTATATCCATTCAACCACTCCGCATTCAATACCCAGAGCTCTCGCTCCTATTTCATCTAATTTTGGAGAGGTCTGTATCACTTGCTGTCCAGGCTTCATTTCCATATCAAGTGTTCGGGTAGAGTACAGTACTTTAAGCAATACAGTAACCCAGTCCACGATCCTATTAAAGTAATCGTCTTTTACAACACACATGAACTTTTTCGGAAATTATATTTGTCCCCCACAGACACTCCTATTGCTCAGAGGATAAGCTGAGCTCTCCGCCAGGAGTATTTATAGCTTGCTGAAAAAAATGCTTGGTAAAATAGAAGACTTATTATGAATTTGTCTTGTCTTTCAGGCCAACAATGTTGTGCTACACTGTGCCGTGACCCACTTTCGCAAATGGTGCTTGTCCCAGGAGAGTCCCATCTACCATCACCTGCGGCCCCATATCATCACCACTAAGGTTGAGCATGATGCTGTCAAGCTGCCTCTCACTCATAGATACTCAATTGAAGCGGGTGAGTCATTGAGCTCTCTTGGTACAGTACTGTTTATCTAGTACTGTACAGTTGTGAAGCTTTAAAATTTACTTCACTTTTTAATTATAGCATTACAAAATAAATTATTTTTTGTAGCAGTGCTATAAATTGATTTAATACAGTATATTAGATCTTATAGCTAACTCTGAGCTTGAGAAAATAATAATTAATTAAAATATATAACTTGTAAAACAAAGAAACCAAAATCAGCAACCAGCAAAATCAGCAACCAGAGTAACCAGCTGTCGGCGGGGGCGGTGGACTCATCACCCTGGTACACAAAGAAATATCATACATAGTAACCAGTGTACAAACCAAATCCCTCCTCCCCCCAAATGATAACACAACAGAAATACAGTCAATTGAAATACGCACTGGCAACAACTCCAACATAACCATCACTTTGTCGACAACCCCGACACAGACAGAGGGCTGGTACTACAAAACCAAACCGATAACCTCATCATCCTTAACGACATCCATCAACATACCCACCAAGCCCTCTATAACCCATCATCTCCAGACATCACCTTTTGCTCCCCAGAACTCGCCCCCACAACATCCTGGAGGGTGGTCAGAACCTTAGGCTCTGACCACCTCCCGATCATTATCACCACCAAAACCAGACTCACCCCAGCTAGCCACAAACACACATACACCAATTATAAAAGAGCTAACTGGGAAGCATTCACAAATGAGACAGAACAACACTTCACAACTCAAAACAGTACACCCATCACTAACATCAACAATGCTGTACACATACTCAATAAAACTATCCAAAATGCTGACAAGAAACACATTCCAAGAGGTAACATAAAAAGACACAACCCCAACTTCACACCAGAAATTCAAAACCTCATCAGACAACGCAACATACTGAAACACTCCCCAGCACCCCACACACAAGACATCACACAACAATTTCAAGCACTCAACACCCAAACTAACAACAAAATACAAGAACAACAAAAACTAAATTGGAATAACTTCCTACAAACACTTGATCACAAAACAAACCCCAAAAAACTCTACAAAACACTAAACAGCATCACACTTTCCAACAGTAACACAACACAATCACATGCTGCAATCACAACAACAGACTCTACTCCTTCATGTAAACAACAAGCAAACACTCTCATCAATCATTCTCACATGTCAGCCACCTAAAACCTCACAAAGACGACCGACGTGTCATCCGACGTAAGAGACAATTCCCCACAGACCCTGACTATACACCCTTCACCAATCACCAGACAAAGCATATCATCAACAATCTCAAGCACTCACCCGCTTGTGGCCTAGACAACATAAGCAACATACACCTCAGACACCTGGGACCACAAGGCATACAAGCACTCACTAACATATCAAACTACAGCTATTCACACAACACAATACCAGACATTTGGAAGCATGGCATCATCATCACATTCCCCAAACCCAACAAAGACCCCACGCTACCCTCCTCGCACCGCCCCATCACACTCCTTTGCTCCCCCTCCAAAGTCATGGAACGCGTAGTATTACAACTAATTACACCTGACCTACCCCTAGCTCCAACACAACATGGCTTTAGGCCACTGCACTCCACAAACACTCTTCTCACAGACCTTACACAAAGAGCTTTCGACGGCATCAACTCAGCTAGACCACCACACAGATCACTATTAGCCACACTCGACATTAGTAAAGCCTTCGATGCCATCCCCCGCCACAACCTAACAAACAAAATTTACAACACAAACATGCACAACAACACAAAAAGGTGGCTGGCCAACTTCCTAGCAGGCAGATGTGCACACGTATCTTTTGCCGGTCAGTCATCTAAAATCAGAAACTTTCCAAACGGAGTCCCACAAGGATCCGTCCTATCGCCCGCACTCTTCAATCTGTACATGCACGATATAACTACACCCAATACGCCCCAAATAAACTTAGCCTCCTATGCAGATGACATAACACTCACATGCACACACCATGACCCAAAAGATCAACAGATCTCCTTCAACCCTATCTCAACACACTACATGGCTGGTGCACTACAAACAGACTTAATCTAGCCCCAGCCAAATCCACCGCAACCCTGCTCACAAGTTGGACAGGAGAACACGAATACATCCCTCAACTCACCATAAACAACACACCCCTAACACATACACACACACCCAAAATCCTAGGAGTAACATATGATATTCATATGACATTCAAACAGCACACCACAAACATTAAAAAGAAACTGACACCCAGACTTAACGCCCTCAGGTCACTTGCTCACACAAAATTTGGACACAACAAAGAAACTACCACCACAGTATATAAACAATACATAAGATCAGTGATGGAATACACAAGCCCAGCCTGGGCTTCTAACCTAGCTGAAACACATCATAAGACCTTACAGACTATTCAAAACAAAGCCCTGAAGATCATTACAGGCTGCACAGCTACTGCACCCACAGATCACCTACATCAAGAAACCAAAATCCTCAAAGTCAAAGACCATCTGGACATGAGAGGCACTCAATTCCTGGCAGCAGCCTCCACGAACCAAGACCACCCACTAAACTACATGGCAACACACGCACAGACACCAAGAAATATCAAAACAACACCCAGCACAGGGTATCACACACAATTATTGTCCTCTCTCCCTCCCTGCCCACTCCGAACCAACTTCCAGAAGCACATCCATACTCATATCTCTCTCACCGATCCATCCACTCACTCACAGACAACACGCAGCTGCATGCACGACCTCCCGAAATCCATCCTTCCGAATCCTCCCTTCCTCGCGAGGACAGAGTCCACCTGGCCAGGCTGAGATGCGGACACCATCCAGCTCTCCTGAGCTATCAGAAGAGACTGGATGACTCCGTTGTCGACGCCTGCCCGGGATGTAACACAGCACCCCATACCATTAAACACATCATAGAAGACTGCATTTCACACAACCACTTACGCCAACAACACAATCTACACTCAATGAGAGCTCTGTGGGAAAGCCCGATCGTGGCCATGGCCTTCCTCAGGGACTCGGGGCTGTTCGGCCAGGCAGCTTAGGGAACAACAACAACACAATCTACACTCCTTGAGAGCTCTGTGGGAAAGCCCGACCGTGGCCATGGCCTTCCTTAGGGACTCGGGGCTGTTCGGCCGGGCAGCTTAGGGAACAACAACAACAACAACAACAACCACACAATATAAAGACAAATTAAGACAATATAACCATCTGGGGCCCTCCTAACCTGCAATACCTTAAGGCTTAAGGGGAGGCTAGACCTTGTGGGGCTAATCCCAGTTATATACCCAGTATTGTGTAAACGTTTATAGTATTTGATCCCAGTGTTCTACAGAATATCTGGTGCAATTTTCATCACCTTGTGTACGCGCACGCGCAGCAGCGAAATCCTTTGTATACCAATATAAAATACTGTACAAGGATCCTTTATTTATCAATAGAAATTGCCTGTTTTTGGTTTAAAGTAGCCTAACTATATTATTTACAAATGTGCAATATTAGTATTCCCCGATGATACATACAAGCCGTGGACAAAAATATTGAATGTACTGTATGTGTATGGTATCGGGGCCCTATACAGTAGAACCTCGCTCTTTCGGTCTTCAATCTTTCGGAATTCTCAGACTTTCGGTCTAGCATTTCAATTCGGACTCATGGTTCAGCCTTTCGGATTTGTCTGAAAGGCTGAGAAAATACCTCCATCCTTTTCGGACTACATTTAACTTCGGACTCATGCTTCAGCCTTTCGGATTTGTCTGAAAGGCTGAGAAAAATTAAATCGCATTCGGACCAAAGATCTGAGTTTCGGACTTGTCTGGTTAGGTGAATGTGTATTCGGACTTATAAACTTCGGACTCATGCTTCAGCCTTTCGGATTTGTCTGAAAGGCTGAGAAAAATTATTTCGCATTCGGACCGAAGAGCCGAGTTTCGGACTTATAAAATTCGGACATTATTTCAGCCTTTCGGATTTGTCTGAAAGGCTGAAGTGTGAGTTCGGACTCGGCCCTTTCGGACTTTTGACACTTTCGGACAGGGGTCTCCCCCAATTAGTCCGAAAGAGCGAGGTTCTACTGTATTACAAAAACAACAAAAATTGCTGAAAAAAAAACATAGTTGTAAACCCACTTTCCTTTTGTGCAAAGTTGCGTAGATACATATGGGACTTGTCAGTGAAGTATGGACGATATTGATTAATATTCACGAGAACAGTTGATTTTACATGTCGATAAAACATTCAACGCAGAAATAGCAAAAACACGCACGGGAGGGAGGGAGGGTTTGGGGGTGTTAGAGATATCAGATGGTGATTTTTACTCTTCACTTGCACTTTCATACACTGTAGGAAGGATTTTAGCACAAAAAAAAAAAATATAAGTTTCAGGGGTGCGATATTTGGGTTGGGGGGGGGGGTGAAGATGAGGATGTGTGTGAAGGTATCTTCTTGATGCTGGAGGGAACAAGAATGAGAGGACACTCTAAGAAAATTTACAAAGAAAGAAATAGGCTTGAGAAGGCAAAGAACTCATTTTGTGATAGAGTGGTAAATGAGTGGAACGCACTGCCCCAGTATGTAGTCGATTCCGAATCAATAAGGGAGTTTGAAAGTAATCTTGATAAAGCATGGGGAAGACAAGATTTGAAGTTTGTTTATAAAACAAAAATACAGAATAGTAAAAATGTTGCGTCTGCTACCGCCGCCGCCAACACCGTGAACGACCGCAGCAGTGCAAGTACTGGTACTGAGCTGGATACACAGGCATAGTTTGCCTTTTTCCAGAGGATCTACTGTAAGAAACTGTAAGAAATGTCGGATGGTGTTTTTTACTCTTCACTTGCACTTTCCTACACTGTTGGAAGGATTTTAGCACAAAAAAAGAATAACAAAATTATGCTTTCAGGGTCCCTAAAGGTCTAGCCTCCCCTTAACCCTTGTCTAGCGGGGTGTTTTGGGCTCATTTGGGCATATTCAGGCCCTCCTGCATGATAAATCATGCATCTGCATGAACAAAAAAATGTTTAGCAAAAAACTAGGCACTAAAAGCTTCAAAATGAGACCAGAACGAGCTACGTAGCACTCGTGGTTCTCTTGCAGTGGTGCCACGAACATGGAAGTTTAGCATATATCGGTATATTTTTCCCAGCTATGCTCACTACTGGCTACACTGCCGGCCTCTCGAGAACACAGGGAACATGAGTTAATGGGCGGCGGTAAGCCCTGGGAGTCGGCTGTCTGGCCCGCTGCTCTCCCGGCCATTTGCACTCAATTTTAACCCTTTAAAAGCCTTAATAATGCTCCTAACTTGCTGCAAATTGGTGCACGACTTAAGTCGAGCGCCGCTCTTTAAGGGTTAAAGTACTGTATAGTTTTCAGCACTTTTGCCTTTACATAGGCTGGTGATTTTTTTTTTTTTTTCCCAGTTCTGCTGTTGCTGGTACGGTATTTTATAGTTTGACCATACACCTTGGCAACTAATGCAGTCGTATCAGATTTGAGATAATTATACATCTACAGGCTCTGTCTTGAGTCGGCCACCACCATCTATTGGGTAATAATAATAATAATAATAAGCATGTTACTTATTTCTCATAAGCGCCAATTTTTCCGAAGAGTTCACTAGCGCTCGGAAAGAGAAAGAAAAAAGAACAAAATCAATGCATCAAAAGAAGGCTTATATGTACTTTCTACCCTCTCTGGGCTTAACACTAATAAGGCGTACGGTCCGGACGGTGTTCCTCCTGTTGTTCTCAAAAACTGTGCTTCCATGCTGACTCCCTGCCTAGGCAAACTCTTTCGTCTCTGTCTATCCTCTAACGTCTTCCCTTCATGCTGGAAGTTTGCTCACATTCAACCTGTCCCAAAGAAGGGTGACCGCTCTCAACCCTCCAACTATCGTCCAATTGCTCTTATCTCTTGTCTTTCTAAAGTTTTTGAAACTATTCTTGCTTCCAAATTTCTTAAGCATTTCTCTTCTCATAATCTGCTCTCAGATCGCCAGTATGGCTTCCTTAAGGGTCGCTCTACTGGTGATCTTCTTTCATATCTTACTAACTCTTGGTCATCCTCCTTTCGAGACTTCGGTGAGACTTTTTCTATTGCACTAGACATATCGAAAGCCTTCGATAGAGTCTGGCATAAATCTTTAATTTCTAAACTACCCTCCTTCGGTTTCTATCCCTCCATCTGTGCCTTTGTCTCTAATTTCCTTTCCGCCGTTCCATAGCTGCGGTTGTGGATGGCCATTGTTCACTTCCTCACCCTATAAACTCCGGTGTTCCTCAGGGCTCTGTCCTATCTCCTATTCTCTTTCTAATTTTTATAAATGATCTCCTTAACTGTACCTTAATTCCCATCCATTCATACGCAGACGACTCAACCTTACACTACTCCATTAGTTTTTCAGAACGCCCCAGCCAGCAATCCCTCAACGACAAACGTAATGAAGCCATAGAACTCTTAAATTCTGATCTAAATACTATTTCCAATTGGGGCAGAGAAAACCTTGTTAACTTTAATGCTTCCAAAACCCAATTTCTCCATCTATCTACCCGTCAGGATCTCCCAGCGGACTATCCCTTATTCTTCAACAATACAAAAATCAACCCTTCATCTTCTCTCAATATTCTTGGTGTCTCTTTTTCTTCTGCTCTCATTTGGAAGGACCATATTACCAGTCTTGCTAAGGCAGCCTCCCAGAAGCTGGGTGTGCTCAACCGCCTTAGGGGGTTCTTTTCCCCTGCACAGCTTCTTGCTCTGTACAGGGGCATAGTGCGCCCTTGTATTGAGTATTGTTCACATGTGTGGGGAGTTCCTCTCACACCGCTCTCCTAGACAAAGTTGAAAGGAAGGCCTTTCGTATCATTAACTCCCGTCCACTCACCAACTCTCTGCAATCTCTCTCTCCGCCGCAATGTTGCTTCTCTCTCGCTATTCTATCGCTACTATAATAATCAGTGTTCCTCAGAGCTATCCCAGTGCATACCACCTCCTTTACGTAGGGCACGTGGTACCCGTCTTGCAACTCAATCCCACCCCTACTCTGTGCAACTCTCCAACCCAAGAGTGAAACGTTACTCTCAAACTTTCTTCTACTCAACATCTGAGCTCTGGAACTCTCTCCCAGAATCAGTCTTTCCCTCTTCCTATTACTTAAATTGCTTCAAACTCCGTGTGTCCAGGCATTTTGGCTCGAACGTCCCTTGATTTTGGCCCTGTCACTCTTTCAACTATGGGGGAGGCACTCGCTATAGGCAGTTATGCCTTTTGGCTCCCTCAACACATAGAAAAAAAAAAAAAAAAAATACAACACACATTTAACAATCACTAGCAGTGGCAAAATAGCCTACACTCTATAGCCATCTGTCATGACACCTCTCTCAAGATCATAGCTTCTCTCAAAGAGAAAAGTCTTAAGTTGTCTCTTGAATCATTCAACAGAACTCAGTTGTCTCATGGACAGCGGCAACCTGTTATACAACCTCAGAGCCATGTAGGAGAATGACCTCTCAAAGAAAGAAGACTGCTGGAAAGCCCTTGGTTCATCAAGACGAAAAGGGTCATTGTCATGACGCACAACTACACCATGGTGTGCCGGTGGGCGCCTGAGCAGCTCCGCAAGGTACCTAGGCTCACCAAATTTGAGAACCTTAAAAGTCACCAAACACAACTTAAATTCTATTCTTGCTCTTACTGGCAGCCAGTGCAGTTCTATGTGAAGAGATGTAGTAGGAGTTCTAGGTGGAACACCAAAAATGAGTCTTGCGGCCCTGTTAAGAACAGACTGAACTTTCTTTAAAATATAATTTGGAAGACCCACCAACAGGGCATTGCAATAATCAACACGAGAGAAGACCAACGTCAGGAGGCAACGTCTGGTTATAAACGGCTTCACCAAATAGAGATTTCTGATGTGCAAGTAACAACTTTTAACTATCTGGTTTACATGCTCTTTGAAATCTAATCGGGAGTTCACATATACACCCAGATTTCGAACAGAGTTGGCCGGTCGCAGCTGAGATCCACCCACATTGATGAAGAGGGCACCTACTATATCATCAGCTCTTCTATTTCCTCGGATGATGAGAATATCAGTTTTACCATCATTTAGTTTAAGTTTTCTCGCTCTCATCCACTTCTTGATATCAGACATCAACAATTCCATCTTACTCCGTATATCAACTATATTTGTGATTCTCACATAAATCTGGGTGTCATCTGCATAAAAGTGAAAGGTGACATTATGTGCACGAAGCAGAAGAGACAAACTGCTAATATAAATTATAAATAGGATAGGACCTAAAACTGATCCCTGCGGAACACCATACTGCAGGGGTGTCGAGTCCGAGACCACTTGATTTACCATCACACTCTGGGATCTACCTGACAAGTACGACCCAAGAAGCAAGAGAGCGGAGTCACGCACACCACAATCATAAAGATCACTCAATAACAACTCGTGATCCACTGTGTCAAAGGCCGCAGAGAGATCAAGCAAGACCAATAGTGAGGCCACACCATTGCAAATGTTCTCAACTAGATCATTATGTACTTTAATCAATGCTGTTTCAGTTGAATGATGCTGTCGGTAAGCAGACTGAAAAATTGGGATAGTTTCATTCTGCTGAAGTAGTGGTTGTAATTGGTCAAGTATTGCACACTCTAATATCTTTGATATGAAGGACAGGTTGGAGACAGGACGATAGTTCAACATGTTCTCAACATCAAGTCCAGGTTTCTTTAGAGTAGGTCGGAGTAGTGCATGCTTTTCAGAATGTGGGAAGCTACCTTCAGAGAAGCACTTATTAATTATTTTGGAAATAAACTCAACTGTGTGATCATAGACTCTTGGTAGCTTGGAAACATTTATGGGATCCAACGGGCAAAATGTTTTATTGAGGTTTCTTATGTAGGACGAGATCATGTCCACCTCTACTGAGTGAAAGGATGAGAGGACATTATTAGGAATGTGTCGGGGTTGGAGTACAACTGAAAGTTCTTCACCAACAGAAGCATCATCCAGTTCCTGTCTTATGCGAGTTATCTTGCCAGCAAAAAATGCCACAAAGTTGGCAGCCAACTCGGCATCGGGTACCGGTATGTGCATGAGCATATACTGTACATACATACATACAATACAGTACAGTACTGTATATCTACAGTAAAGAGAATGCTCAATTAAATAAAAGCAATCTGCCAATGTAAAAGTGGGAAGTGCAGCGAACTGTATCAATGATTAGAGGAATATGCTAACATATCATTGTATTGAGTGCGTACAATATCATATTCATATTGTGAGTATAATAATAGAATACTGTGTAGTATACAGTATATAACTTCTTTGTCCTCCAACCATCAAGACCCAAAGTTGGCTTGGAGCCTTAGGTCTCCTGATAATTGTTTTTTATTATGAGTCATAGTCTTAAGTTGATGACTGGGGGTGATTAATCTGTTTGAAGTGTTATAGGCACTTCTCATGTTTAGTGAACCCTTTCATCCCAGTGACATACTTTTGTTACCTTTCCAGCTATCACCAAGTAAGTTTATCTAGCTTGGGAAGGGTTTCTTTTTTCGTAAAAAAGGCTAAACATTCATCTCCACTGACAATTCCAAAGTAAAGATTGCTATTAATGTATCAATTGCTTCAATTGTATCTTTGAGGAATATTGTTTTCCAAATTCTGATAAACATGCCTTAATTCGGCCTTTACTGAAGAGGGCAGGCCTAGATTGTGATAATTTGGTAAACTATCGCCCTGTGTCTAACCTGTAATTTCTGTCTAAGATAGTCGAGCGTGCAATACTGGACCAGTGGCTGCCTTTTCTGGAGCGGAACAGTGTCATTCCCCAGTCTCAGTCTGCTTATAGGAGGCTCCACTCAATGGAGACAGGCCTGAGCAGGATTTATAATGATTTAGTCTCGAATACATGTTCTGGACGGTGTTCTCTTTTGGTTTTGTTGGATCTCTCTGCAGCGTTTGATACTGTTGACCATCAGTTGCTCCTGAGAGACCTTTCTGGTTTTGGTGTGCAGGGAGATACACTCCTGCTTCTTCAGTCATATATTGCCGATCGCAATTAACGTGTTGTCATTGGTGGCTCCATGTCGGAACCATCATCGCTAAAGTTCGGGGTGCCTCAGGGATCAGTTCTTGGCCCTGTGTTGTTTATTATCTATGCCTCTAGTCTTTCATCCTTACTGGATGCACATGGTGTTAAATATAATTTCTATGCAGATGATTCACAGTTGTATATTGAAATTAATAATATCGATGAGGTAAAGAATAAATTTTTTATCACTCTTGTCAGACTTGAAGATCTGCATGACTAGAAGGAAGCTCAAATTGAATGACAACAAGACAGAGATTATAGTCATAAATGGTAATTTGAGAAATAGTGTCCATGAAGATTTTGGATGTCTAGAATTCGGTGAATCACAGCTCCAACCTTTGGAATCAGTGAGAAACTTGGGTGTTGTATTCAACAAAAATCTGAACTTTAAGAATCATATACTGTAAATAGTGTCGTGAAGAGTTGTCACCTTTACATTTGTAACCTTTATGCTATAAGGAAGCTCTTGAGCAAGGAATCTCTTTTGACCCTCATTCATTCTTTTGTTATATCTAGAATTGATTACTGTAATTCATTGTTGTTGTTGTTGTTCCCCAAGCTGCCTGGCCGAACAGCCCCAAGGCCCCGAGCAAGGCCAAGGCCATAACTGAGCACCCCCACAGAACCCTCTCTGCCTACCACAATAAAGCCTGGGTGACCGAAGCCACTCCATGGCGGGGAGCTGAGGAGGGTGCGGAAACGCCCGGGAAACCAAAGTCCCACCCAGGGCCCTGTGCCCCTCAGCAATTATGAAGAGAAAGTTGAGGGGCAAAGGAAAAATGTGACGCTTTGGCTTCCAATCTTGGTAGATTGGGAGGTCAATCCACGGAAAAGACGCCGTCACTTGAGATCTAGGAAATACATAAGTAAAAGGAACAGTCGGAGTAAGCTATGGGTATGGCAGAGATCGCTCAGTTCTCACTCTGATAGACCAGCCCATCACCATATGACTAGAACCCAATCCTCTCAGCATCAGCTAGGAAAGGCCCTAGAAAGCTGCCTTTGGCGGGGGGATAGCTCCCCTATTTCAACCCCTTTAGGGGTTGGGCACCCGCCCTGTAATTCATTGTTCATTGGTCTACCAAATGCTACTTTGAAGCAACTCCAGTCTGTTCTCAATAGGTGTGCTAGACTGATATTTTCACTTCCACCCAGAACATCCACCACATATTATCTAATAGATCTACACTGGCTTCCTATCAAGGCCAGAATAGAGTTTAAAATTTGATTACTGACATTTAAAGGTGAATTACGGAGGCAGAATAAAAAAGATAAGTTACTCACATAAACCAAACTATATATATGAATATAGTTATCCACAAATATACCAGACACTGATAGTTAGACATAATTCATGTGAAAAAATGCATAATAATAACAATACTGTACTCGAAAGCAAATAGGCAACTATTTTCCGTTACGATGATAGGCGCATCGTCTGATGGCGTCACCTGTTACCACAACAAACATGACACGAGGTAGAGGTCTCACAGATTCTCCCTATCCCTAGTCCCTCTATTCACGATGAGCAAAATGGGAACAAATTATGATTATGAAGTGCTGGTTCCTGATGTATCATTTACACAGTATATTGTATTAATCCCCATATGAGTCTGTGTTTACTAGTCTAAGGCATTCTCAGCTGACGAAAATAGATTCCACAGCAGACCATACAAAATGTCTACGTCCTTCCTTCAACCATCAATAGGCTATAATTTAGAAATACTTTGGGAGTTGAGAATTAGCCGTGGGGTTCTTGGTTGGTTTTTCTCTTATTAGGGATGTGGTTGACGCTCTGTATAAAAGGGTTTGGTTGATTACATCAGGCAAGGTTTACCTTGATGATAAAGGCTAGACTAGGGCTACACACTGATCATTCTTACCTTGGTATGATATGCTTACATAGCCTAGGCTAGACACTTCGTCATTCTTACCCTGGTATGAGATGCTTACATTTAGAAATTTCGAAGCACAGTTAGCCTAGGCCTACATTCTAAAACAGGGCCGGATCCAGGACTTTTGAAAGGAGGGGGGGCGAGGTGTTGAGAAGGGACTATGAGGGGTGTCGCCCCTCGGCCGTCGACGAAACACCATAGACGTGACTCAAACATCAGATATTCATGTTATTTTTCTAGTTAGGCCTTGTATCTTTTCGTCGATATGCCAATACAAAACATAAAGTTTGTAGCAGCACTACTTCAGAAACAATAGGCTATATCAATGATCCATACAAAAGTTATTCATGAAGCTAGGCCCTACTAAATATTTGTTTTTCATGTATGTAAATGGAGCCAGGACATCACCCCTAACACATACAAATAGGCCTAATACCCAACTGTGAAAAATAGGGGAGGGGCGTACGCCCCCCACCTAAATCCGGCCCTGTAAAACTTGTAATTATCTTGGTGTAGTAACTTGACTAGGCCTAGTTTAAGCTACTGAACACAACGGGTAAACCAATAGGAAGAGGTCACCACCTTTGGGAAGATAGGATAAGATTGGGTTAGGTATAGGAGAGGATGGTTAATAGCCTATTAGATTAAACCAATGGATACTCTGGATACTGGTAAATGAGTTTGGAACAGTGTGCGAAAAACGGAATTTGAAGGTAAATGCGGGGAAGAGCAAGGTTATGGTCTTCGAAAGGGGTGAAGTCACAGAGTGTGAGGTGAAGCTGAACGGTCAGGCTATGGAGATCGTCAACTCTTTTAAGTATCTGGGCAGTGTGTTGAGTAAAGATGGGACTATGAATGAAGAAGTGCGGGAAAGGGTACAACAGGGGAAGAGGGTTGTAGGAACGCTAAAAGCAGTAACAAGAAATAGGGTGGTCAGTATGGAAGTGAAGAAGTCCTTGCATGACAGTGTGGTAATCCCGACACTGATTTACGGAAGCGAAGCATGGACGTTGGTTGAGAGACTCAGACCAAGAGTGAGAGCAGTGGAAATGAATTACTTAAGGAGTGCGTGCGGAGTTACATGGAGGGATAGACAGACTAATGAGGAAGTAAGAAGGTGTGGTGTGGAGGTAGATGTGCTGGAAAGTGTGAAAAGGAACAACTTGAGATGGTTCGGCCATATGGAACGTATGGAAAGCGAGAGAATGACTAAGAGGGTGTACGAGAGCGAGGTGGAGGGACAGAGAGGGAGAGGTGGGAGGATGGAGTGAGGAAGTACATGAACGAAGGCGGTGCTGGTTGGGGGGAGGGGCGTCGACTGACTGGGGACAGAGGTGCATGGGGGCGGTTCGTTTGTGGCCACCCCTTCGGGGATCACGGCGTCAGGCAATAGATAGATACTCTTAACGTACAACTTTAAAATATTTTGGGTTAGCATAGCCTAATGGTATTCCAAACCTCCTAGATAGCCTATATCCTGTAGATATTAGAACTGTGCCACTGGAAGAATTGTCAGTCGAAGTATATATTAATTTTAATGTTCAACCAGAACTAAGCCTAGGCTTAGTAGTATATATAGCTAGTCCTATGCACATTATGGGCTAATATAGTATTACAAAATTTCTATCTATCTATCTATTGCCTGACGCCGTGATCCCCGAAGGGGTGGCCACGAACGAACCGCCCCCATGCACCTCTGTCCCCAGTCAGTCGACGCCCCTCCCCCCAACCAGCACCGCCTTCGTTCATGTACTTCCTCACTCCATCCTGCCACCTCTCATTCGGTCTACCTCTCCCTCTCTGTCCCTCCACCTCGCTCTCGTACACCCTCTTAGTCATTCTCTCGCTTTCCATACGTTCCATATGGCCGAACCATCTCAAGTTAAACACCTTGCTCATCTCCTCCACTTCCTCCATAACTTCCAGGTCGAACCCACCTAGTCGTCTTTCCACTGCTCTCCTGTACTCCTCCCTGACTTCCTCCTCCTGCAACCTCTCCACCCTCCTCACCATTCCACCCTCCTCTCGCCTCCCTCCAGCTCTCCTCACCCACTTCTTTTGTATCCTAACCTTAGCTACCACTACATAATGATCAGACAGACCCCCTCCAATACCCCTATACACCCTAGCATCCATCACAGATTTCTTCATTCGTTCATCCACACATACATAATCAATCACTTTCGTTCCACCACTGTCTTATCCTTCATCGTCAACATCCGTTTCCACGTGTACCTGTGGATCATTCTGTGTCGGAAGAAGGTGTTGGCTATCCACAGCCTCCTCCCCACACATACGTCCACAAGTGCACTACCATTCCCATTCACCTCTGATGGTACCCCCCACCCTCCCACCACTCCCTCAACTTTCCTATCACCCACCTTACCATTCATATCCCCAATCAGAAATATTCTTTCGTTCTTGTCAAACTTCTCCAGGCACACCTCCACATTCATCCAGAACTCCTCTTTCTTTCTTTCAAGTATATCCTCTGTCGGGGCATACACGCATACAATCACCCACGGTTGTATTCCTACTTTCATTCTTACCCACACAATCCTTGAACCCACAGACCCATACTCTCTTACACATTCCTTCCATTTGCTACTTACAAACAAACATGCACCTTCTCTCGCTGTTCCTTCACTCACTCCAGCACACACACCCATTCCACACTCCCACTCTCTCACATCTGAACCTTTCCATTTGGTCTCTGTCATTCCACATACATCCAGCCTGGCATTCACTAACACTTCCAGAACCTCTCTCTCTTTTGTGCCATCATTCATGCCACTAACATTCCACGTAGCCATTCTCAGAATGTCCGAAGGTATGTCCTTAGTCGGTCGTGGTTCGTCAACGAAGGTTCCGTCCGCATCCGAGGCTGTTCGTTCATTTTTCTTTGCTTAGATATTTTTTCCGGGTGGGGGTCGCAAGCCCACCGACCCAACCTCTTTAGTCGCCTCTTACGACACGCAGAAGGCACGTGGGGCATATTCTATTCCCTAACCCCCAGGGGGAATTTTTTTAATTAGGGTAAAATACATTACCCAATGGTAAAATTAGTTGTTGTTGTTCCCCAGGCTGCCTGGCCGAACAGCCCCAAGGTCCCGAGCAAGGCCAAGGCCATAGAGCGCCCCCACAAAACCCTCCCTGCTTACCACTAACAAAGCCCGGGTGACCGAAGCCACTCTAAGGCAGGGAGCTGAGGAGGGCGCGGAAACGCCCGGGAAACCAAAGCCCCACCCAAGGCCCTGTGCCCCTCAGCAATTATGAAGGGAAAGTTGAGGGGCAAGGGAAAAATGTGACGCTTTGGCTCCCCATCTGCCAACTTTTAGGTTGGCAGTAGGGAGGTCGATCCACGGAAAAGACGCCGTCACTTGAGATCTAGAAGATATATAAGTAAGAGGAACAGTCAGAGTAAGCTATGGGTATGGCAGAGATCACTCAGCTCTCACTCTGATAGACCAGCCCATCACCAGATGACTAGAACCCAATCCTCTCGGCATCAGCTAGGAAAGGCGCTAGAAAGCCGCCTTTGGCGGAGGGATAGCTCCCCTATTTCAACTCCTTTCGGAGTTGGGCACCCGCCCTGGTAAAATTAGTTCTAGGTTATGTTAATATCTAGCCTACTAAATGGATTGGGGGAGACCTGATTATTCAACTAGATATGTCACGTAGGCCTATTTGGAGTTTGTAAATAGGCCTAGGCCCTATATAAATTATGTTAGGCTATTAGGCCTATTATTAATTTATTTTTAAAAACAGTTCTAATACCCAAAGCAAAGCCTGCAAAGGAATACTTAAAGATATAGTTGGTATAAACTAGCACCAGGTTATGATGCTCAGACCAAATTCATGTAGGCTATATCACTCCAATTAGACAATTCCTGAAAGCCACCTAACTTTATGATGATATCTGACTACTGACAGTTACATGACTTGACTTTGCACCTCCTCACCGAACACTAGCCTTGTGAGGGCCCTGGCCCAGAGGGCTAGTATAAAATAAACACATCAACAACAACAACAATCCAGGATGCTTCTCAAAAATACGTCTGGTCTGGCTTCAAGTAAAACAAAATTAATCAAAATATTCTCACTGTATTGCTTTGAGTGAGCTTTGGCATAATTCACTGGTGCCCTAGAAAGATTATTATACCATACAGTCACACAGTTCGCCATTATTAATGAATAAATGTCACAGAGGGTATCATCCCACCTTTACTTTTATGGGTTTGTTTACTGTCTTCAAATTCTCCCGGTCTCAGTTTACGTCACAAGCCTGCATAGCCAATCAACACACACCTTCTCTCCCAGCTGTTTTCTGTCAGCAAGCTTCAACTACGCGCCAGAAAAACAATTATTGCATATTTGTATTATTAGAAGGTTTATTTATAGCATCGTAACATTCAGTAATGCAACATATCTTAACCATTACTACATTGTAAAATACCAATTGCAGCACTGATTTGCTTCCGTAATTCACCTTTAAGGTGCTGAGGTTTGGTGAGCCTAAGTATTTGTTGGATCTTCTATTCCCAACACATAAGGAGTCAAATGTGAATTTGTGTAGTGGTGATGTCCCATATCGCCTTTATGAGCCCAGAGCCATTGGGGAATGTGCTTTTGCTGCTAGATTCTTTTCTTATGTTGCCCCACGTCTATTCAATCGACTTCCATTGTCATTTAAGCAGTTGAATTGTGTTGACGCTTTTAAGAAACAACTGAAGTCGCACATATTTCTGAGGGCTTATGATACTGGGGAGCATAGAGTTACTGATCACTATAATTTTTTTTTTTTTTTTTTTTTTAAATGGAAACATTTAAGTTCATGTGAGCGCTCGTGAATCCACTTGGAGAATTGGCGCTCGAACAAATAAAATACCAGCATATTATTATTATTATTAATTTGGACATCTTTAGCAACTACCAAATCATGCATGACATACTTGAGGGTGAAAAACCTACTGAAGATTTACTACTGGAGACATGGTGTTTGTGTGTGATTGTACAGGGTGGAGCTGAATTTGATTACCCCACTGACTAGAGTTGATACCTACCTCTAGGTAACCAAATTAAATGCTAGATCATATTTATGAGAGTAAAGTTAGACTCCAATCCCAACAAACACTAACTAGAGCGCGAACTGTTTCAGACGTGACTTACCTAGGTGTAGAGAACCTACCCGAGGCGGTGCTAGAGTCCATCCGTCCCTCGACCTGCCTCATCACTGTCATGCTGGCCAACAACGAGACTGGCATTATGTTCTCCGTCGCTCACATTGGCAGGTACAGTAACAATGAAGAGATGTTTGTAGTTTAGTGTGCTAAGTGTGGGGAGGGATCTAGTGCATAAGACTAACTATATGTCAAGTTTGACTATTGACTACGGTACCCATTAGATTATGGTGGTAGAATCCTTCTTGTCCTTTTTTGGCTATACAGTAGAGTCTCGCCAATAATGTCTAATTGGTGCCTGAAAAACGCTGTTATTATATAAAACGTTATTTGCATGAATATTAAATACATGTATAAAGCTAAAATTAGTGCAGTCACCCCTGGATATTATTATTTTTTTTCCCTATACTGTAAATAATGCTCTCGTATCGGTATTTTCTTTAGCTAAAACAAAAACATTTGTTATTAAATTGACGTGAGAATTATATAACTCATCTTAACCCTTTCACGCACATATGACGCAGAGGTTGCCAGATTAGCAATAAGAAATAGAGTTCTCTCACTCTTATAATTACCTCTCCAAAATTAGTTTTCTGCCCACAGCTAACTCAAACTGCAGAGGTTGAAGTAACTAAACTAAAGGTTTCTAAATACCCCTGATGGTAACAAAGGCTTTAAAGTATCCCTAATAGGCTCAAAATCGCGTCATATGTCGGAGAGGGTTGTTGTTGTTGTTGTTGTTCCCTAAGCTGCCTGGCCGAACAGCCCCGAGTCCCTGAGAAAGGCCATGGCCACGATCGGACTCTCCCACAGAGCTCTCATTGAGTGTAGATTGTGTTGTTGGCGTAAGTGGTTGTGTGAAATGCAGTCCTCTATGATGTGTTTAATGGTATGGGGCGCTGTGTTACATCCCGGGCAGGCGTCGACAACGGAGTCATCCAGTCTCTTCTGATAGCTCAGGAGAGCTGGGTGGTGTCCGCATCTCAGCCTGGCCAGGTGGACTCTGTCCTCGCGAGGAAGGGAGGATTCGGAAGGATGGATTTCGGGAGGTCGTGCATGCAGCTGCGTGTTGTCTGTGAGTGAGTGGATGGATCGGTGAGAGATATGAGTATGGATGTGCTTTTGGAAGTTGGTTCGGGGTGGGCAGGGAGGGAGAGAGGACAATAATTGTGTGTGATACCGTGTGCTGGGTGTTGTTTTGATATTTCTTGGTGTCTGTGGGTGTGTTGCCATGTAGTTTAGTGGATGGTCTTGGTTCGTGGAGGCTGCTGCCAGGAATTGAGTGCCTCTCATGTCCAGATGGTCTTTGACTTTGAGGATTTTGGTTTCTTGATGTAGGTGATCTGTGGGTGAAGTAGCTGTGCAGCCTGTAATGTTCTTCAGGGCTTTGTTTTGAATAGTCTGTAAGGTCTTATGATGTGTTTCAGCTAGGTTAGAAGCCCAGGCTGGGCTTGCGTATTCCATCACTGATCTAATGTATTGTTTATATACTGTGGTGGTAGTTTCTTTGTTGTGTCCAAATTTTGTGTGAGCAAGTGACCTGAGGGCGTTAAGTCTGGGTGTCAGTTCCTTTTTAATGTTTGTGGTGTGCTGTTTGAATGTCATATGAGTATCATATGTTACTCCTAGGATTTTGGGTGTGTGTGTATGTGTTAAGGGTGTGTTGTTTATGGTGAGTTGAGGGATGAATTCGTGTTCTCCTGTCCAACTTGTGAGCAGGGTTGCGGTGGATTTGGCTGGGGCTAGATTAAGTCTGTTTGTAGTGCACCAGCCATGTAGTGTGTTGAGATAGGGTTGAAGGAGATCTGTTGCTCTTTTTGGGTCATGGTGTGTGCATGTGAGTGTTATGTCATCTGCATAGGAGGCTAAGTTTATTTGGGGCGTATTGGGTGTAGTTATATCGTGCATGTACAGATTGAAGAGTGCGGGCGATAGGACAGATCCTTGTGGGACTCCGTTTGGAAAGTTTCTGATTTTAGATGACTGACCGGCAAAAGATACGTGTGCACATCTGCCTGCTAGGAAGTTGGCCAGCCACCTTTTTGTGTTGTGCATGTTTGTGTTTCTTACAGTAGATCCTCTGGAAAAAGGCAAACTATGCCTGTGTATCCAGCTCAGTACCAGTACTTGCACTGCTGCGGTCGTTCACGGTGTTGGCGGCGGCGGTAGCAGACGCAACATTTTTACTATTCTGTATTTTTGTTTTATAATCAAACTTCAAATCTTGTCTTCCCCATGCTTTATCAAGATTACTTTCAAACTCCCTTATTGATTCGGAATCGACTACATACTGGGGCAGTGCGTTCCACTCATTTACCACTCTATCACAAAATGAGTTCTTTGCCTTCTCAAGCCTATTTCTTTCTTTGTAAATTTTCTTAGAGTGTCCTCTCGTTCTTGTTCCCTCCCGCATCAAGAAGATACCTTCACACACATCCTCATCGTACTTTCCTGACACTATCTTAAAAGTCTCTATCATATCCCCTCTCTTTCTCCTATATGCCAGTGTCGGAAGCCCCAGTGTCCTCAACCTCTGCTCATAGCCCGCGTTCTTCAACGTTGGTACCAGCTTGCTAGCTCTCCTCTGCACTTTCTCCACTGCTTCTATATCCTTTACCATATATGGAGCCCACACCTGGTTTGCATATTCCAGGTGCGGCCTAACCAGCGCTGTATATAGATTCCTGAAGATTTCTTCGTCAAGTGACACAAATGTCCTCCTTATCAGCCCTACAATTCTATTGGCTTTGTTTATCTTTTCCGCTAAATGTTCTGAGAAATTTAACTTATTGTCTATCACTACTCCTATATCCTTTTCTGCACTCACTTCCTCCATCGCTTCATACATACTGTATCCTACCTTGTCTATCTTGCTGGTCCCAATCCGCATGTACTTGCATTTTTTTGGATGAAAAGGCATTAACCAATGCTCAGACCATCCCTTCATGCCCTCCACATCTCCTTGAAGCAAACCCATATCTTCCTTACTCCTCACTCTTCTATACAGTTTAGTGTCATCCGCATACAGGTATACCTCACTTCCATTAGTTATAACTTCAGGCAAGTCGTTGATAAATATAACGAACAGCAGTGGTCCCAACACAGATCCCTGAGGTACCCCACTTGTAATTTCCCTCCACCCCGAGCCTATTCCATTCACCAGTACCCTCTGTCTCCGATCTTTCAGGAAGGCTTCTATCCATTTCACACATTTCTCCCCTATATTATATTTTCTAACTTTCTCTATTAACCTTTTATGTGGGACCTTATCGAAGGCCTTCATAAAATCGCAATATACCACGTCTATTACATCACCATCTTCTAGAATTTGCATCCAATCATCTACCACCTTAATTAGCTGTAGTACCGTCGACCTCCCCGGCAAGAATCCGAACTGTCTCCCACTGAAAAGTTGGTTTGACTTCATATGATCCATTATTCCTTCTCTAATTACCGTTTCCATTAGTTTACACACAACACTTGTCAAACTGACTGGTCTATAATTCCCTGGGTCATTTCTCTTTCCCTTCTTAAATATAGCTGTTATGTTCGCCTCTCTCCAGTCCATCGGGATTTGTCCTGTATTAAACGATACCTCAAATAACATTTTCAATGGCTCTACTAACATCTCCCCTCCTTCCTTTATGATTCTTGGGTGTATCCCATCCGGTCCCGGTGACTTACTTCTGTTCATTTTTTCTATAGCCCTTCTTATTCTAGCATGGGAAAACTCTACTAGTTCTAGTGCCGGTGCCTGTTTTGTAGATTTTGTTTGTTAGGTTGTGGCAGGGGATGGCATCGAAGGCTTTACTAATGTCGAGTGTGGCTAATAGTGATCTGTGTGGTGGTCTAGCTGAGTTGATGCCGTCGAAAGCTCTTTGTGTAAGGTCTGTGAGAAGAGTGTTTGTGGAGTGCAGTGGCCTAAAGCCATGTTGTGTTGGAGCTAGGGGTAGGTCAGGTGTAATTAGTTGTAATACTAGGCGTTCCATGACTTTGGAGGGGGAGCAAAGGAGTGTGATGGGGCGGTGCGAGGAGGGTAGCGTGGGGTCTTTGTTGGGTTTGGGGAATGTGATGATGATACCATGCTTCCAAATGTCTGGTATTGTGTTGTGTGAATAGCTGTAGTTTGATATGTTCGTGAGTGCTTGTATGCCTTGTGGTCCCAGGTGTCTGAGGTGTATGTTGCTTATGTTGTCTAGGCCACAGGCGGGTGAGTGCTTGAGATTGTTGATGATATGCTTTGTCTGGTGATTGGTGAAGGGTGTATAGTCAGGGTCTGTGGGGAATTGTCTCTTACGTCGGATGACACGTCGGTCGTCTTTGTGAGGTTTTAGGTGGCTGACATGTGAAAAGTGATTGATTAGAGTGTTTGCTTGTTGTTTACATGAAGGAGTAGAGTCTGTTGTTGTGATTGCAGCATGTGATTGTGTTGTGTTGCTGTTGGAAAGTGTGATGCTGTTTAGTGTTTTGTAGAGTTTTTTGGGGTTTGTTTTGTGATCAAGTGTTTGTAGGAAGTTATTCCAATTTAGTTTTTGTTGTTCTTGTATCTTGTCGGAGAGGGTTAAAGGAGTTAATAAGGGTGTGATGATTGTTTCGAGGCATGAGCTGGGAGGCTAATGCGGCTACCCTCGGCCCTGTCACTGGTCTCGTCGCTACTCCGGTCTTTCGCATCAGGCTCGCCCACCTCCTTCAACAATTCATCAAATCCGCTGAAGTCTAGATCATCAATGTCTTCATCCACGCCATCCCCTCCCTGTTCAGTCATTATGGCAGGGGTTGCTGGTGGAGCGATGTGGAGCAGTGGAGGTGGAGGGTTGACCTTCTGCAGGGGAGGCGGCGATGGGTGTATCCTCGCTACTGCTCACAATTTCAGCAATTTCTTTCATTTCTTCTTGTTTGTCAGTTTCCTTCCTCATCTTGTCATGGACGTATTTATAGTACAGTACAACAACTTGGCATTTGCTATAACTTCTTGATCATGTGGCTGAATTTTTGGAGGTTGTATTTTGTGGTATAAATACAACTTCAACTCCAGGGTGACATCCAACTAGAAATGGCAGGAAAACAAACGCTCTCCAAGGTGCTCCTGGTTATTTCCCGCAAAATAAATTTTATTTAGATGAATCCAAACGTTATTTTAGAAAGTGGTTAACTATTCTAACTTGCCGTTATTGCCGAAAACTTTATTTTAGAAGTTGTTATTGGCGAGACTACTGTAATTGTCTTTTGGAACCATTAAAAGAGTTGTTCTGTGGCAGCGGCTGCGGCGGACGCTTGCGATCATGTTCCCGTCTATTTTGACTGCCATTGAATACAATAATATGTTGAGAGGGGGCTTTGCCCCCTCAGCCCCCCCATGACATATTGTCATTATCATATATATTGCCAGCAGGGGGCAAATAACAAAACAAAATCGCTGTCAAAATAGACGCGAACTTAACCGCGGCAATCGACCTATGTAAACATGACGACCGTATGCCCGGACACTACATCCATCCCCATCCGAGCATGATGTTACTGTAGATTGGCAACATTGACCAAGCCATTTCTGCATTTTGTCTTCTTTGCAAGGGTTGCATAAAATATGTATGGTTAATTATCTCTTTAAATTGCTAGTATTGAGCAACTGAATGCAGCCCTGGCCAATCATCAATACTGTTGCCCTTTGTTACTGATTTAAATGTTGATTGTACTTGTCAGATAGAACAGTAAATGTGTTCTGGTCAATAAAGGCTGGCAAACCCTCCATGTCCTACCAGCCTTGTTCCCCCCTAGACTTAAATATACCCTTTTAGTAGTTTAAAGCTGCTCTGGATATTTTATAGGTGGTGTGTCGTATAGTATGTGGTACGGTACATTACTGTATTAAAATTTAATGTTTATTTTTGTCTTAAGATTATTAGCGGAGGTGAACAAGAAGCGTGAGAACGAAGGACTGTTTAAGGTGCTACTACACACAGATGCTGCTCAGGCCATCGGTAAAGTTCCTGTAGACGTCACTGATCTCAACATTGACTATCTCACCATTGTTGGACATAAGGTCAGTCCTTATACTGTAATAATCACTTTGCCTAGTATGAAAAAATAACTATAATATATTTGTGATTATGACATACTGTACAAACTAATTAAGTGAATGCTGGAAGTAAAAATCTAAAACTTGCAAAACAAAATAATCTAATTGACAATAATTCAACTCTATGCCAGTCACTGTGACACTCATAAGTGTGTGCTGATACAAATATTTCTTTTACTTTTTTTATTGCATCTTCTGTCAAATATTTAACATAACGTATTGTAATATATTATAATATATTTCATGCCAGGACGTACAATTGATCCATACCCTATAGGTTAAAGGGTGTTGGTGACAAGACAAATTCTTGAGGGACTTTGTATCTCTGGTGTTCGAAGACTGGCCGGCTAATGTTACATGTGCACATCTGCCTGCTAGATAGTTGGCCAACCATATAGGGTAGGATCGTTAGTATCCAATCAAAAATTGCTATTTACTGATTTTGGCTGCCAATTTCAACAAGAATTAAATACAGAAATACTTTTGTTTACCCTTTAACACCCACACCAGTAATGAAAGTTTATATTAACCCTTAAGCCCCGGCTACGCATTACATAAATATTCCCCGAAATCCGGGTGTTTTGGCCGAAAAACGTCTAGGCTAGGCTACCGTATCATTGTTATGCTGACTGGTTCCCGCATTCCCGCGCATCCCCAAGCGTAGCTGTGTTATTTACCTGTAGAATGGCGTTAAGTAGAGCTCTCTAAGTCAACTGGTTGAGTTGTGATGATGATTTCAGTGGAGATAACTTACGGCAACAACAGCCACTTTACAATACTTTTCGATACTTAACAACAACATACAGGCACACACGAACAAGCGACGCTCTCCTTCTTGTGGCCGGAGATGCGGGGCGTCGGTCCAGCCGGCTGTTGTTTACATGCGTCGGACCGACGCCTCGCACACCAAGCTCACAGGCTTTCAACCACTGGTACAATGTTGTGCCACCCGGGTTCCTCGGGGCAAAACATAATGGTACACACGTGTACCATCCGAGTTTGAAGGGTTAAGAGTAATGTCAAGTGTCTGTGAAACATTTTTTTTTTTATATATAATTTTATATTACCTGATTGGACTTAATGGTAATACCGCTAAGTCCAATCACTTGACAGCTAATTCCAATCACGTACCATTAAACCGCTAAGTCCAATCACTTGACAGCTAATTCCAATCACGTACCATTAATAATCAAAATATATATATTATAGCTATATAGCTATAATTATATTATAGCTATAATAAATGTTATTTAGATGAATCCAAACGTTATTTTAGAAAGTGGGTAACTACTGTATTCTAACTTGCCGTTATTGCCGAAAACTTTATTTTAGAACTTGTTATTGGCGAGACTACTGTAATTGTCTTTTGGAACCATTAAAAGAGTTGTTCTGTGGCAGCGGCGGCGGCGGACGCTTGCGATCATGTTCCCGTCTATTTTGACTGCCATTGAATACAATAATATGTTGAGAGGGGGCTTTGCCCCCTCACCCCCCATGACATATTGTCATCATCATATATATTGCCAGCAGGGGGCAAATAACCAAAAAAAAATCGGTGTCAAAATAGACGCGAAGTTAACCGCGGCGATCGACCTATATAAACATGACGACCGTACGCCCGGTGGATGGGACTCGTTAGCCTTGGTCGGCAACCCATCTAGGGGAGATAACCTTATACAAATCTGGGTGGATAGGACTCGTCAGCCTTGGTCGGCAACCTGTCTATGGGAGTAAACCTTATACAAATCAGTACTGCTATCTTAGGGTGAAGCAGGTTAGTGGATGGATTAGCCGCACACCAATGTAGAAAAATAGTGCTAAAAAATACATAAAAGGCCTCTGAGTCAGACCACTGTGGTCAACTGATCCACCACAGTGGTCAACTGATCCACCACAGTGGTCAACCGATTGACCACTGTGGTCGACTGATCGACCACAAGGAGTGTGCAGAGCAATTAGTAGAGCCAGTGAGGGACATAATTCAAGCTTCCCCTTAGATAAAGGACAGGTTCCTGTTGAATGGAAAAGAGCTAATATCATTCCAATATACAAGAATGGAAACCCTGAGGACCCTCTAAACTATAGACCAGTTTCACTTACTAGTATTGTATGCAAGATTTGTGAAAAGCTAATTAGGAAGAGATGGATGAAAATGTTGGAGAGAATGAAGATAATAACCCCAAAGCAATTTGGATTCAGAGAAGGGACATCTTGTGTTACCAGTTTGCTATGTTATTACAGTAGGGTGATAGATGTACTCCAGGAAAGAGGCGGATGGGTGGACTGCGTCTACTTAGACCTTTCCAAAGCATTCGATAAGGTACCACATAAGAGATTGTTATCTAAGCTTGAGACGCTAGGATGTGTCAGGGGGAGTTTGCTGAAATGGATGGAGAGCTATTTAACGGATAGGGAAATGAGGACCAACATTAGAGGAACTTACTCATCTTGGCGGAAAGTTGAGAGTGGTGTGCCGCAGGGATCTGTGTTGGCACCTCTCATGTTCCTTATGTACGTGAATGACCTGCCGATAGGCATAAACTCCTACATGTCAATGTTTGCAGATGACGTAAAAATTATGAGACAAATAACAAATAAAAGTAGTTGTGAGGAGCTGCAAGGGGATTTAGATAAAATATACGAATGGAGCACCAAGTGGAAAATGAAATTTAATATAAGTAAATGCCATGTGTTAAATATGGGAAGAAGTGTGAATAGACCAAATTGGGAGTACAGGATGGGAGATAATATAATTAGCAAGGCCGAAAAAGAAAAGGATTTAGGGTTGATTATACAAGATAATTTGTCGCCAGAGAAACATATTAACAAGCTCTTTAGCGGAATGTATGCAATGGCCGGGAATATGAAAGTTGCTCTGAACTACTTGGATGAGACCATGGTAGCGAAAATTATGAAGAGTATGATTAGACCAAGATTGGAGTATGCAGCCGTGGTGTGGTCCCCGCATCTAAAGAAGCATATTCACAAGTTAGAAAGAATCCAGAGAGCAGTTACTAGATTGGTTCCAAGTCTCAGAGAACTGCCATATGAAGGGAGGCTAGACAAATTAAATCTACCGAGTCTAAAAGAGAGGAGAGAGAGGGGAGACATGATAATGATGTACAAATGCACCCGGGGGCTGGAAAGGCTGGATAGGGAGGATATATTAATTATGGATACAGGAATAACTAGAGGCCACAGCTACAAAGTAAAAAGACCTACCTGCAAGAACGATATCAGGAAGTTTAGCTTCCCCTATAGATGTATTGATAAATGGAATGGGCTGGAGGAGGAGGTGGTAGGGGCAAGGAACATCCATATTTTCAAGAAAAAATTTGATAAAAAGTAGACTGAGAGACGGGACAACACGAGCTTAGCTCAACTCCTGTAAACTACAATTAGGTAAATACAATTAGGTAAATACAGTGGTGGATTGATCGGATACTAACACACCACATTATATAACAACATATAGGTGCTAGGGAAATTATTAATCCTGTAAGACATGTAAAATTTAAAATAATATGTAGCATAAAGTGAAGCATTTTGAAAGAAAAATATTTTGTGATCGGATACTAACGCATCAAGGATTTTGGGTTTAGTATCCAATCACCTCTCCTTGTCAAGCTCATTTGCAATATAATCAACTATCTTCATTTTCCATATGTTATTCCAACATTCTTGTGTTAAGTGATGATCCTGTGGCTGTGAATTTTGGAAATTATGAGTCTTTGGAGCTGGTGAACAAGTTTTGTTACCTAGGAGATACCATCTCTGCCGGTGGTGGGGCCGAGGCTGCTACTGTTGCTAGAATTAGGTGTGGCTGGGGGAAGTTCAGAGAATTGATGCCAATCCTGACCATGAAAAGAATGCCTCTCCCCCTGAAGGGAAAGGTGTATGCCTCATGTGTTAGAAGTGCAATGACGTATGCCTCAGAAACATGGGCCATTAAAGTAGAGGATGTCAACAGAATGGAGCGTAATGAGATGAGAATGGTGAGATGGATATGTGGGGCCAGGCTACAGGATAGAATAACAAATGTTGAGCTGAGGAGACGTTTAGGTATAAAGAGTATTAGCGAGGTGATGCGTACAAGTAGACTGGGATGGTATGGACATGTGGAGAGAATGGATGAACAAAATTGGGTGAAAAAATGCAGGTCTGTGATTGTGGAGGGAGCTGCACCAAGGGGTGGACCGAGGAAGACCTGGGATCGGACTATACGCGCCGATCTCAAATCCAAGAACTTGACAAGTGAAGCAGCCCTTAACAGGGTTGCCTGGCACGCCGCCATTAGGACAAGAGACTGAAACTGCACTTATGTGTGGAACACTCAGTCTTAAAATTTTATGTATGTATGTATTCCACTACAATATATTATCATATATTTTGAAAAGAATTAATAGACATAATTTTTAAGCTGACAAAAAAGTAATTTCCTTACGCGTTGCCGTAAGAATCGGGAGAAAAATTACAGTTGTTTACATTCGGTGTACGGTAGAAGCTAAACTATTTATCCATTTAATTTATTTTTTTCACACAATACTTAGCTTTCATAACTATATTCTGTATATAAGGTTAATACTGTATCTTTTATAGTTTTGTTAGTAGCATTTTTTTTACACTAAAAACTGAAAGTGATTGGATACTAACACAGTGATCGGATACTAACGTTTCTACCCTATATATATTTTTGTGTTACTTTGCATGTTATGTTGAAAATATGTTTGTAAGGTTGTGCCAGGGAATGGCATAACATGCATTATTAATGTTAATTGTAACAAGAAGTGTTATTGTTGATCCCCAGGCTGTCTGGCCGAGCAGCCCCAAGGTCCTGAGCAAGGCCAAGGCCATAACCGAGTGCCCCCACAAAACCCTCACAGCTTTACCACTAAAGAATGCCTAGGTGACCTTTTCCAGGCAAGGGGCTGAAGTGAGTGTGGAAACGCCCGGGACACCGAAACCCTCCCAGGGCCCTTTGCCCCTTAACAGTTATGAACGGAAAGTTGAGAGGCAAGGGAAAAAAGATGAGATCTGTCTCTGAGAGGGTAGTGGGGGAGGGGATGAACAGTCCACGGGCTTACACCCCCGAGCCCCCACCTGCAGTGCCACCCAATCGGGTGGTGTCGCCAGCACCTAGAAGTAGTAGTAGTGTAAAAGAGACAGACAAAAATGGCTAAGAGGATGGCTAGAGGATGCCAAACCTCACTCTGGATAGGACCAGCCTTCACCTACGAGAAGTGTTCAGTGTGCTGGCCTAGCGGAATTGATAGTTTCAAAAAATTGTGTGTAAGATCTGTAAGAAGGGTGTTTGTGGAGTGTAGTGGCCTAAAGCCATGTTCTGATGTAGTTAGGGTAATGTAAGGTATGGTTAGTTGAAGTATAAGGCGTATAGTCCGGGTCTGTATGGAATTGTCGCTTTCGTCGGATAAGTATTTATACGTTATTCCGTATTCCTCTCTTTGATACTTATCGTACTATATATCGCTTCAGTTGCAGTATTGAACTTTATTCCTTTCAGTACTATGGGCCAAGGATTGGTGCCCTGTACATCCGAGGGCTGGGGCACAAGACGCCGGTGTACCCACTGTTCTACGGGGGTGGGCAGGAACGCGGTTACCGACCGGGCACAGAGAACACACCCATGATTGCCGGGTTGGGCCGTGCATCACTCCTAGTACACAATAATGTCCAGGACTACTACGCCAATATGAAGAAGAACAGGAACTACATGGAGAGACAGTTAAAGGTAGGTAGAGGTGTTTGATTGTTATTTAGTTGCCTCTCTCTCGCTCTCTCTCTACTACAGTATATCCATCTTCCCAAATTGACTAATTCCTTGAACGTGACGATAATGCGTTGTTATGTGTGATTGGTTTGCTTGGGAAACAGATTAACTTGCTCTTGTAGTAATGTACACCTTATTTGGTGGATTGTGTTCTTTTATTTATACTGTAGTAATATCGATAGTAAAATAACATAATTGTTTTTATTCCCAGTTAATAAGATTTTGTAAAATTTGCACTAAAGTAGATGACTTTTGGACTAGAGCTAGGTTACTATACAGACTCTTAGTAGACAGAGTTTTTTTTGCAAGTAAATCGTTACATAAATTTAATCTTCTTAAGGTCAATTATTGTGACTTCTAAAATTTGACATCAATAATTTTAATCAAGCATTTTTAACTTGTGGTAGTAGCAAAAATATAAGGGTACAACTGGATGAGAAGGAGTACAAAGGAAATCAAGCAACAACAGGTCTAGTGACCCTTCTAGGCTGCTTGTCCTCCAAAACACTGAGGATCAAGTGTCCAAACAGTGGTTTAGAGTGGGTAAGGGAACATTGGAAAGGGAACTACTGCCCTGGAACTAATGTCCGTGGCAGGACTAGGAAGTTAGTAGGGGACATATGGGTTAGTAACTGAGGGGAGGATAAAATAAAGTTATTAATTTACAAACGCAGTCAGTCGCGGGTTTGATGCGATAT